>PVLC010048253.1:0-10825 GCA_004027655.1 Graphiurus murinus
AGAAGAAAATCAGTGGAATGGACAGAATACTGGAGCAGAAGAAGATACTAAGCAAAAACTAAAGAAATCCAAATAAACTATCGTAGACTTTAGTCAGTAATGATTTTAATATGTGTTTGCTAATTACAACAATTGTAAGATGTTAATTAGGCTAATTAGAAGAAATTGAGAGAGGGGATATGTGGAAACTCTACTATGGACTTATTTGTTCTACAGATCTAAGACTGTTCCAAAAATAAGATCTATTTTTTTTTTTTTTAATGTCATAGGGCCAGCCTAGATTTGAAGGCAGGTGATTATAAGGATGTGATTAGCAAGAGGTGTGGCTCACTGGAAGGCCTTCTACAATAGTATCCATTCCACTGATTTTTATTGTTGCTCAAATTGTTGCAACTTTGACCCTGGTAGCTCCTGCCATTGCCTTTCATGTATGACTAGCTTTTTGACCAATAGAAAACAATGAAACTGGTAATACATGACTTCCTATGTTAGGTCATAAAAAGACTTGCAACTGTTAAGCCCTTGTTCTGGGGAAGCATCCCCACGTAAGAGGTCTACCTGTAGTCAGACTGTAGTGCCATGAGGAATCCCAAGATCGGCACATGAAGAGCCAAGGTGGACAGAGAAAGAGAGATACCAGTCTCTACCTCATCCAGCCGTTTCAGCTAAGGAGCCCAATGTATGTAGAAAAATCATTTTAGATAGCCCAACGAGTTGAACCTTCAGATTACACTAGCCCTAGATTATGCTATTCCAGAACACCATCTGCCTGCCACTGTATGAAAAGTTCCAAGCAAGATCCGTAACCTCAGTATGACCTATAGAACCATGAGCAATGGCTATATGCCACTAAAGTTCAGGGTGTATTGTGATGCAGCAAAAGATGACTAAAACAGACACAAAAATCTATTAGACTAAATTTTTGATTCTCAAAGTAGAGTTAGATTTATTTATCCAAACTGAACATGATGGCACACACCTATAATCCCAATACTTAGAAGGCTGAGACAGATCACAGGTTCTAGGTCAGCAACATGTAGTAACTTAGTGAAATCCTGCTTCAAAATAAAAATATAAAAAGGGCTGGGGCATGGCTCAGAACTAGAATGCTCCTGAGTTGAATCCTCAATACCACAAACATTTTTTTTATCTGGACACACATAACAAAATGTTAATGAACTTTTCTTCTTCTCAAATAAAGCTATTTAACCTCTGATGTTCCGAGGCAGCATCCTAATTAGAAGCATTGTTCTGCACTGATTCTGCACTGATAGCTAGGCTTTCTAAAGATATTAATGTCATTTTAAAACCAGTAATACATGTCTTGGGTAACTCTGCTGACTGCCTAACAATTAGTCATAGCAAAGAAGACTTCTGAATAGAGTCTCAAGCAATAGAATCTTTAAGAATCCAGAAACCTGAAATGTTTGCCAGCATCATGGTAGGAAATTTATTCCTCTATCTGAGCCAATCTAAACTTCTATTGGCACCTTTACAAGGGCTTGGGGAACACAGGTCTCCATTGAAGCAGAAGGGAGAAGTCCCTGCTTTTCTACATTCCTTTACATTTCCTGGAGCTCTTGGATGTACAGGGGTGAGGGGAGGTGGAGAAAGAAGCCAAAACAACACCTCCAGAAGAGATAAGATTATTTGTGTCAAGATTAGATTACCAAATTTAAGGAGGCTGTGTCATATCAATTTTTCTCTAGGAGGGAAGGCAGATTAGATTTCTCTTTTATTGCTGATTCCTCCCTCCTCTTAAATTTCCTGTCTCTCACTGAGAACAGTTTACTCTCATTTTATTTACAAATACAGTTAAGTTTAATTAACACATTCATTTTATCTAAAATTTGCAACAGTTTGGGTTTAAGTTTACCTCAGAGTCATGAACAAAGTACTTGTCTAACAAATGAATGGAATCAACAAGACTAGAAGGGTTTGTTTCAAAATAATTAAGGTCAAAATATTTGCAGTCTTAAACATTAATTTTGTGTATATAACCATGGACTGCGGACCTGCCAGTGTCTTACCTTTTCACTAAAGACTCACCTTGAAAAGATTTACTAATCAGTTTAAGTTTCCAAAGCAATCAAAAGATATCCCTTTTTAAAATATTTACCAAGCAGAGCACTAGTCTAGAGATTGAGGCTTCTTGAGGCCAGAGATGGTGCCTCTGGCACTAGAATATGTAGCCAGGACCTTAGTATACACTTGATAAATGTTTACTGAGCTAACAAATCAGTGAGTTAGACTACAATAATGAAGGTTTAGGGATTTGTGCCATATAGAGATCCCAAATGGCAATTTATAGTCATGTGTAATGGCTTATGCCTGTAACTCCAGTACTAAGGAGGCTGAGACAGGAGGATCGCAGGTTGGAAGCCAGCCTCAGCAACTTACTGAGGCTCTTAACAACTGAGACCCTGTTTCCAAATAAATTTTTTTTTTAAATAGGGCTAGGTAGAATGTCCTTGGGTTCAATCCCCAGCAAAGTGCACACACACACACACACACACACACACACACACACACACACAGAAATGACAGTTTGTGGGCCAAATTCATCCCACAGTCTTGCCTGGTTTGGCCTACCTATTGTTATTTTTTGTTTTGTCTCACTAAAAAGGTAATAAATTCATTTGGTTCAAAATCTCTTTTAAAAATGTTATACAATGAGAGGGCTCACTGCACCTCTGTTGGAGTCCTCAGGTCTTCCCAATTTCTCCCAAGGCAATTTCCTTTTATAGTTTCTTGTGTGTTTGCAAGCGTTTCTTTAGACAAATTCTAAAAAATATGCATTGGTAGTCTTGTTTCTCCTTTTTTAAAACAAAGAATGTTGTACAGTCTGTTTTTTTTTATCTTACTGTTTTTTAAAAAATATATACTTACAGATCTTTCCTATCATCCTAAACCAGTCCGCATCACTCATTGCATTCCACACCCAGCCACGGAGGACATTTGAGTTCCAGCTACAGTACTACCTACCACCATCAAAGACTGAATGAGAGGAGATGCTTTCCTTAGACCATCCTACCAAAGCAAGCTGAGCAGGGATAGGAAAGACAGGGCAGAGTAATATGCTTTAAACACAGTGGGCGCATCCTACATACTAGTTACACTGAGTGAACTACAAATATAGCATCCACAGATGGTTAGCTGCCTCACCCCCACATTACAAACAACATAAACACACACACACACACACACACACAACTGGAGATGCTCAGTTAGTGACAATTCCAGAATTTCTAAGTGAGAAAATCTCAACGCTGCCCCTCTCATCTGTGCCTCACTCCAACTCCCCCCATTATACTTTCAGCCCCACCCCAGTCTATTTTCCAGAAACGAATTTACCAGACATAGTGTTTCCTGGACTTGCCTTATCACAAGTATGTTAGAAGCCCTTGTTTAAAGTACAGAGTCCCAGCCCCAACCGTGGGAGATTCTGATCTAGTTCTGAATCTCTGCTTTCAGGATCAGAGAAGTTTGAGAAGACTATTCCAAAATATTGCTGAATACTTTCACATGCCTGTGTTAAAAGAGTTCTCTTAGGGAGAGGTCATTATAATCAGATATTGAATACCCTATTATGACATTTTTTCAAATGACAGTTTTTTTAAACTATCTTAATCTTTTTAAGTTTTTTTTGTTTTTTAATTTAAATTTTTTAACTTTTATAATTGCATATGCTTACCATATACAATATATTTTCTAAAGTATATGTACATTGTGGAATAACTAAATCTAGCTAATTAATATATGCACTACCACATATAGCTTCCATTTTTGTATCAAGAAACCTTTTACATCAGCTCTCTTAGTGTTTCTTTTTTGTTTTTGTTGGTATGCTGCTGAGGATTGAATCCAGAGGCATTCTATTTCTGAGCTATACCCCAAGCCCTTTTTTGTTTGTTTTTTGAAACACTGTGTCATTAAATTACTGAGAATCTCTCTAAATTGTTGAAGCTGGTCTCAAACCTGAGATTCTCCTGTTTTGGCCTCCCAAATGCTGGGATTACAGGCCTTCTCCACTCTGCCCAGCATTTAGCATTTTCCAAGAATACAATGTATTAACTATAGTCACCATGTTGTACAACAGATCTCTTGAACTCATTCCTCCCATCTAACTGAAATTTTGTATCCTTTGATGAACATTTCCCCCAAGGTATCCTTTAACCACTGGTACTGGCTCTTCTTTTACTTCTATGAAATCAACTTTGTTAGATGTCAAATATGAGCCAGAACATGTGGTATTTTTCTTTCTATACCTAGTTATTTTGCCTAACAGAATGTCCTCCAGTTACATCGCTGTTGCTGCAAATGACAGAATTTTGCTCTTTTTATGGCAGAATAATATTTTGTTATGCATATATGCCATATTTTCTTTTTTCATCCACCCATCAGCGAGCACCTTGACTGATTCTGTATCTCGGGTGTCATGAACAGTGCTGCAGTGAACAGGCCCCGCTTCCGCATGCTGATTTCCTTTCCTTTAGATCTATATCCAGCAGGAGTGGGATTACTGGATGTGGTACTTCTATTTTTAGCTTTTGAGGGAACCTCCATACTGTTTTCCACAACAGCTGTACCCATTTCCATTCCCACCAGGAGTGTATAAGAGTATCCCTTTCCCACATCCTCTCCAGAATCTGTGAGTCTTTGTCTCTTTGATTACAGCTATTCCAACTGGGCTGAGACAAAGCATCACCTTTCATATACTGGTGGGCCATTTATATTTCTTTTGAGAAATGACTACTTAGAACATTTGCCCATTTTTTTTTAACTGGATGATTTGGTGGGTTTTTTGTTTGGTTGGTTGGTTTTTTGTTTGTTTGTTTGTGGTTTTGTTTTTTTGTGTTTTTTTTGTTTTTTTTTTTTGCTGTCAAGTTGTTTTGAGTTCTTTATATATTTTAGATATTGATCCCTTATCAGATGAATAGTTTGCAAATATTTTCTCCCATTCTGCAGGTTGTCTCTTCACTCTGTTGATTGTTTCCTCTGTTATGCAGATGAATGAACCAATGATTCATTCATTCATTCATTCATTCATACTGGGGGTTGAACCCAGGAATACTCTACCTCTGAGATATACCCCTAGCCTTGTTTGTTTGTTTGTTTTTATTTTGAAACAGGGTCTCATGAAGTTGCTGAGGCTAGCCTCGAACCTGTGATCCTCCTGTCTCAGCCTCCCAAGTCCTGGGATGACAGGTGAGTACCACCACACTCAGTTGTTATGCAGAAACTTCATTTGATGTCATCCCATTATCTCATTTGTCTATTTTTTATTTTGCTACTATTGCTTTGGGGATTTTTACTCCCCACCCCACCCCACCCCCCAAAAAACCACTTGGTCTATAACAATGTCTTTAAGTATTTCTCCTATGTTTTCTTTTAGAAGTTTCATAGTTTCAGGTCTTCTATTTAGGTATTTGATTTATTTTGAGTTGGTTTTTGTATGTGTTAAGAGATAAACAATATATTTTATAAATTATATGTATGTGGGATAACTAAATCTAGATAATTAACATATGCACTACCACACATAGCTTCCATTTTTGTGTCAAGAAACCTTTTACATCCGATCTCTTAGTGTCTAGGTTCATTCTTCTAAATATGATACACAGTTTTCCAGCATCGTTTATTAAAGAGTGTTTTTTCTCCAGTGTATGTTCTTGAGCCCTTTGTCAAAAACCATTGGCTGTAAACAAGTGGACTCATTTACTGTTTCTCTATAGCATTCCATTGGTCTATGTGTTGGTTCTTATGCCAGTACCATGATGTTTTGTTTAGTGTAGCATTATAGCATATTTTTAAGTCAAGTAATTTGATCTCTGGCTTTGTTCTTTTTATTCAAGACTGCTTTGGTTTCCGAGGGTCTTTTGTGGTTCCCTATGAATTCCAGGATAATTTTTTCTATTTCTGTGAAGACTATCATTTGTATTTTCATAGGGATTGTGTTAAATATATCTATTGCTTTGGGTAGTGTGGACATCTTAACAATATTTATTCTTCTTTTTTTTTTTCAGTACTGGGGATTGAACTCAGGGGCATTCTACCTCCGAGCTATACCCCCAGCCCTATTTTTTTTATTCTTTATTTTGAAACCGAGTCTCACTAAGTTGCGGAGGACCTCACTAGGTAGCTGAGGCTGGCTGCGAACCCGGATCCTCCGGTCTCAGCCTCCCGAATGCTGGGATTACAAGCGTGCGCCACCACGCCCGGCTAGAATATTTATTCTTCTGATCCATGAACACAGTATTCCTTTTCACTTATTTGTGTCTTCTTCAATTTCTTTCATCAATGTTTTATAGATTTCTCTATAAAAATCTTCATCTTTGTTAAATTTATTTCAAAGTGAGTTTTTTTGTTTGTTTGTTTTGGTACTATTTTTGGTAGCTACTGTAAATGCAATCATTTTCTTGATTTCTTTTTTCAGATAGTTTGCTGTTAGTATATAGACACTGCTGATTTTTGTGGTTGCTTTTTGTTTCATACAATTTTATTAAATTTGCTTATTAGTTCTAAATTGGGGGGTAGTTAATTTTCTATATACAGGATCATATCACCTACAAACAGGGACACTTTAATGTCTTCCTTTCCAATTTGGATGCCTTTCTTTTTTTTTTATCTTGCATAATTACTCTGGCTGGCACCTCTAGTAAAATATTGAATTCTAGTGACTATTTTAAAGAAACCCTTTTCTTAAAAAATGCTACCCTAGGTTATTCACAATGATAAACATAAAGTATTAATATTTATTTGGCATACTGGAGGAGGCCACTCTCAGCCAGAAATAACAGACCTGGGAGGGACAGCAAGAGGAAAAGTATTTTTTCATGGCAGAATATCTGGGAAATTCTGCATTAAATTGTCCTGAAGAAAAGGAGAAAGTAAACTAACATTGTTTCATAGATTCCCAAATATTAGCTTATAGTCCCCTTTTCAGATAAGAAAAAAAAATATTCAATGCACCCCTGGGTGCTTCTACTACCTCTTATTTTTATTCCAAGTCTACTGCTGCACCCCATCCAAACCCTGCCATGATTTCAGCATCTGCCCAGGAATGGTTTCACTGGCTTTGGGAATCTACTCAGGAGGCTGAGGCAGGAGGATTGCAAGTTTGAGACCAGCCTGGGCAACCTAGAGGAACCTTATCTCAAAATAAAAAAGTAATCCAGGTGTGGTGGCACACACTTGTAATCCTAGTACTTGGGAAGCTGAGACAGGAGGATCATAGGTGTGAAGACAGCCTTAGCAATTTAGTGAGGCTCTCGGTAGCCTAGTAAGACCCTGCTTCCAAATGAGAAATAAAATATGTCTGGGGGTGTAGTTCAGAGGTAGAATGCCTCTGGGTTCAATTCCCAGTGCCAAAATAAATAAACAAACAAACAAGGGCTGTGGAAATAAATTGGTGGGAGAGCATTCCTGAATTTAATCCTCAGTATCACAAAAAGAAAAAAGCTGTTTTTATCTTGTAAGCATAAGTAGTATATATTAATTTCTCTATTTTAAAGAAAAACAAACTGAGAAAGTCATATTTGGAGCAAATCTCTTCTACAGGTAGAGTCAGGAGGTAAAATGTGAACTAATGTTTCCAGATTGCAAGTCTAGCATGTTTTTCACCGAAGCCTCAAATGGTAGCTAACATGTATCTCAAAGACTACAGAATATTCAAGACCTCAAATGACACAGTTTCCCCTGGGTGCATTTTGGCTTCAATCCTAGTTACTTAGGAGCCCTGAACACAACCCCATTTGTGGTAGCCGGTCTCCATGCTGGCTCAGAGTGCCCCCCGTGTTCCTCCTCCCACATTGTATGAGGATTATACTGTATAACCAGTAAAATATAGCAGAAGTCATGGCATGAGAGAGACCTGAAAAGTTAGGTCACTTGCTCTCAGGGAAACCTGTCACTGTGTGGTAGGGATGCCTGAGCAGCCCTATGGAGAGTCCCACATAAAGAGACATCGCCAAGAGATAGAAATCGGCCATATTTAGGAAACAATTCTTTCAGCCTAGGTCAAAACATTCTGATGACGATGACGATAGCCCCAGCAGACACCTTCATTGCAAACTCTTGAGACATCCTGAGTCAGAGAGCCTCTGGCTAAGCTGAGTCCAAGTCCCAGATCCACAGAAACCAGGAGAGAATGTGTGTTTGTTGTTTTAAGCCACTAACTGTTGTAGTAATCAGTTACACATCAGTATGTAACTAGCATAGGTTTCTAGCATACAGCTGAGAAAAAAGAAAGAAAAAAATAGAGCCGGGCGTGGTGGCGCATGCTTGTAATCCCAGCATTTGGGAGGCTGAGACCAGAGGATCCGGGTTTGAGGCCAGCCTCAGCTACCTAGTGAGGCACTTTGCAACTGAGGGAGACCCTGTTTCAAATAAAGAATAAAAAAAATAGGGCTGGGGGTATAGCTCGGAGGTAGAATGCCCCTGAATTCAATCCCCAGTACCGCAAAAAAAAAAAAAAATGGTAAACATTTGCCTTTTTTGTGATTTGTGTTTATATAGAACATAGTCCCTTGAGAGGGGGGAAAAAATAAAGCATTTTTGTTACATTTTCTAAACATCATTAACTTTGTTTTTTGCATACCCCACTCCTGGCCCCATTATTAACTTTTTATTTTATTTTTTTTAATTAAGGACAAGTACCCAAAATAAAATTTTAAAAAATAGCAGAACAAGGTCACTTCAATTACAAAGTATGGAAAATTCATATTTTTATGACTTTGATGATTGAACCAGTATGACTAAAAATTTAAATAATCTACCAAGTGGGCAGAAGAAGTGGTTTTGTAAATAGAGCTTCACGCTATTGCCAAAGGCTGACACACAGCCTCAGATGACAAACTGCTTCTGCAGGCTAAAGATGAAGTACATGTTTTCCTGCTGGTCTATCAGACAACAAGGACCATCTGTTAATTACCACCAGAAATGCTGAAGAGAAACAAAATGAACCGAAAGGGGTTTTCTCTGTCCAAGGTAGATTTCCTTTCCTTTCTACTTTCTCTCCTTCCTTCCTTTCTTTGCTTATTCTCTGGAAAAAAAAAAAAAAAAAAGAAAGAAGTCTATAGTTAGATCTGAAACAAGTTCATTTCAATCTGATCCTTTTCTTATCATCCATGTAAAATATTTCTAAGAAAGCAATTAACAACTAAATGGAAATATGACAAATAGGTCATAACTACATAATTAAGTTTTTAGTGTGATATAAGGTTAGCAAATATTATCACGGCAAACTTGGCCTGGTGGTGCACACCTGTAATCCAGTACTTGGGAGACTGACAAAGGAGAATTGCAGGTTTGCAGCCAGCCTTAGCAACTTGTGAGACCCTGTTTCAAAGTAAAAAATCCAAAAAGGGCTGAGTGTGTAGCTCAGAGGTAGGACATCTGGATTCAATCCCCAGTACCAAAAATACATACATAAATATTATATATAAAGTATATATTACATAATATATACATATCACACTCATTTGGGCTTTGTTTTTGCCAATTGTTTTATGATTACTACTACTTATGACCCATTAAAGCAATATGGTATAGTATGTTAACACTACAACTCATAATTTCTAAGTGTGGAAACTCAGGCAGGTGAGATTAAGTACATAAATGGCTTTTGTAAGCATTAGGGCCAAACCCAGGTAATACCATCTAGACCTTGGGCATTTGTCTTTATGTTGACAAATCTCACTTGGAGGTAAGAGGTGCAGGGGAGAAGAGGAGGTGAAGACTGCCACTTTAAAATAACCTTTCCCTAGCCAAGAGTGGTGGCAGACGCTTGTAATCCCAGTACTTGGGAGGCTGAGACAGGAGAATCACAGGTTTGGGGCCAGCCTCAGCTACTTAGTGAGGCCATCTGCAGTTTAGTGTTTCCAGATAAAGAATAAAAAATAGGGCTGGGATGTAGCTAGGAGGTAGAATACCCCTGGGTTCAATTCCTAGTACCGCAAAATAAATAAATAAATAAATAAATAAATAAATAAATAAATAAATAAATAAATAAATGAATGAATAAATGAATAAATAAATAAATAAAATAACCTTTCCCTCAAACCTCCAGTTCAAATAAGGCTATGTTCATACAGGAAGCTATCATTACCAACCTCAGTAATATGTATGAGGAGGGAGTAAGGAGGAGCACGGTGGAATTCAGAGGGAAATACACCTAGTGATGTATGCAAGTATTTGTGTATTGCTTTGAATCTCACTACAACATATAACTACAATGCACCAATAAAAGTATAAAATTATCACTAGTAAAAGTAACATTTAAATATTTTTAAATATTTATGTGTGTGATTCTGGAGATTGAACCTAGAGGCATTCTGCTATACCCCCAGACCTTTTGTTGTTGTTGTTTTGTTTTGTTTTGAAACAGGGTCTCAATAGGTTGCTGACTCATTGCATTGCTGAAGCTGGCTTCCAACCTGTCATCCTCCTGTCTCAGCCTCCCAAGTACTGGGATTACAGGCGTGTGCCACCACACCTGTAAAAGATAAATAAATAATTTTTTTTAAATAACCTTTCCCCCTTACCCTCATCCCCAGGCAGCTAGTATTCTTAAGCTGTTTCCAACCTGATCCAAATCTTTTCAAGGGACTGTAAACAGTGTTGCTTGTTGTCTATCCTCATGGCCTAACTCAAAGCTGTCCACACTCATTCTACCCATTCTACTCATTCTACCCATTTCTACCTGAAAGATACTACCAAGCATGGGCCTCCAGGCCACTGCCCAACAGGCAGGTCCCTTGCTCCCTGTCTGAGGAGTCTCATGTGCTCTAATGAAGCAATTCCCCTAGCTCTACCCTCAACATTC
>PVLC010048254.1:0-10805 GCA_004027655.1 Graphiurus murinus
CTGCCCTTTTTTTTTTTTTTTTTTTTGTATTCTTTATTTTGAAACAGGGTCTCACTAAGTTGCAGAGTGCCTCACTAGATAGCTGAGGCTGGCCGAGAACCCGGATCCTCCAGTCTCAGCCTCCCAAATGCTGGGATTACAATCGTGGGTCACCCCGCCCGGCTATAACCCAGCCTTCATACTGAGTCTCCAAATACTTTGAGGCCTCTGGGGTCAAATCCACTCTTGTTAAACTTCTCAGGATCCAAGCCGGGCGTGATGGCGCAGGCTCAGCTAGTTCTAGTAGCCAGAACAGCACGCTTGGCCTGTGCCCGGGCTGTCCCAGATCCAATGCCCTTATTCCCACCGCGCCCATTTTCCAGAAGGGGAGAGTGAGGCACAGGGAAGTTCCTGCTCACACACTCGGATTCTCACGTGTGCACCGCTCCTTCCTCGTGTGCTCCCTGACCTGGCCTCAGGACCCGCTCCGTGGGGTGAGTCCTCTGGCTTTGTGCTTCACAACGACAGTCCTGAGGATCCAGAGAGGAAGTGCCCAGGGCCACGGGGCTGGTATGTGGCAGAGCTGGGTGACAAAGGCAGGCTTTCTGATGTGACATCAGTAACTCTCTGCTGCAACACCATACATTCAACTAGCTCGACACACGACATAACTTATTTATTTATCTTAAGTACTAAGGATTGAACCCAGGGGCACTCTACCACTGAGCTATATCCCCAGCCCATTTTTTTTTTTTTTTTTTTTTTGCGGTACTGGGGATTGAACTCAGGGGCATTCTACCTCCAAGCTATACCCCCAGCCCTATTTTTTATTCTTTATTTTGAAACCGAGTCTCACTAAGTTGCGGAGTGCCTCACTAGGTAGCTGAGGCTGGTCACGAACCCAGATCCTCCGGTCTCAGCCTCCCGAATGCTGGGATTATAAGCGTGCGCCACCACGCCCGGCTCCATTTTATTTATTTTGAGACATGGTCTCACTAAGTTGTCAAGGCTGGCCTTGAACTTGAGATCCTCCTGCCTCAGCCTCCTCGGTCACTAGAATTACAGATGTGCGCCACCACATCCAGCCTGAAATAGCTTTGAAACATAATCTACATAGGTGTAAGAACTCATTAGTAAAGCCAAGTGTGGTGGTGCATGCCTATAAACCCTTTGCTTGGGAGGCTGAGACAGGAGGATCACAGGTTCGAGGACAGCCTCAGCAAGTAGTGAGACTATCATCAACCTAGTGAGACCCTGTTTCCAAATAAGAAATAAAATCGGGCTGGGGTTGTAGCTCAGAGGTAGAATGCTCTGGGTCCAATCCCCAGTACCACACACAAAACAAAATTATTATTAGTAGTAGTAGTAGCAGTAGTGGTGGTAGTGGGGATTGATGCTGAAAGATCCCACATTCAAAGTCACCCTCAGCAACTTAGCAAGACCTTGTTTCACAATAAAAACATAAATAAAAAGGACTATGGGGCCGGGCGTGGTGGCGCACGCTTGTAATCCTAGTACTTGGGAGGCTGAGACAGGAGGATTGCAGGTTCCTGACCAGCCTCAGCTACTTAGAGAGGCCCTCTGCAACTTAATGAGACCCTGTGTCAAAATAAGGAATATAAAACAGCCAGGCGTGGTGGTGCACGATTGTAATCCCAGCATTTGGGAGGCTGAGACTGGAGGATCCGGGTTCACGGCCAGCCTGAGCTATTAGTGAGGCATTCCACAACTTAGACCCTGTTTCAAAATAAAGAATAAAAAATAGGCCTGGGGCTGTAGCTTGGAGGTAGAATGCCCTTGAGTTCCATCCCCAGTACCACAAAAAAATTTAAAAAACAAATAAATAAATAAAAAAATAAAGTAGGGCTGGGGGGGTGTAGCCCGGAAGTGGAATGCCCCTGGGTTCCATTCCTGGTACCAAAATAAATAAATAAAACTTCGCCCTCCTGTAACTTCCTCATCCCCCTTCCCTGCGTCCCCTCCGCCTCCCATCTGTTCCCGACTCTCCGGTCCAAATCAAGGCAAGGTCCTGGGGAAGTGTGGGCAGGTCAGGCCCGAGCCAACACTCCGGTCTCTAAGTCCTCCTGCCCAGCCGCCCCTCCCCGTGGCCAGGGGGCACAGGCCGCACAAATCCCCTGGAGGAAGGCACCCTCCGTTCCACAGGCCTCTTGCCGGAGGTGGAAGGATTGGATGACCAGAGCTGACCCCCTGGTGGTGTCTGAATGGCCTGTCCCGTGAGGCAGATGTAAGGGCCTTTGTCGAGAGCCAGCCCTCGAGGCGTCCCTCGTTAGGTGGGGATTGAGTATGAGGTCTCAAGAATACGCTCACACCCAGTGCAGTGTTGAAAACCGTACGTTTAATTAATGTCATCAAAGCCGGGTGTGGTGGTGCACGCTTGTAATCCCAGCATTCGGGAGGCTGAGACCGGAAGATCCGGGTTCGTGGCCAGCCTCAGCTACCTAGTGAGGCACTCTGCAACTTAGTGAGACCCTGTTTCAAAATAAAGAATAAAAAAATAGGGCTGGGGGTTTGGCTCGGAGGTAGAACGCCCTGAGTTCAATCCCCAGTACCGCAAAAAAAAAAAAAAAAAAAAAATTCATGTCATCACTGTTTCTTATACTCTTTTACAACAAGGTATACAGGACAGGAATTTTGACAGACTTGTTTTTTCCTAAAGTTGAGTGGGTACATCTTTAACTAGAAAAGCTATTTCCCATAGTATTTGCTGGGATTAAGAAAATAGCAAAGGTTACAGAATACAATTCGTGTATAAAAATTCTTTTAGTACGAAAACAGTGTTAAAGGTTAACGATGGAGAAGAAACTCTATTCATTAGTTAAATCTTCACTATTTGCTCAGCTGCTTGTCAGACAGCTAGAAAGTAGTTAATAAGTGGTAAACCAAGGGGAGGTGTTTCAGAGAGAGAGAAAAACTATCTGTCGTAAAGCTTTCTTTACTCACAGATAAAAAATAGTAGACCTAAGCTCCTTTGATTTTTTTTTTTTTTTTTTTTTTTTTTTTTTTTTTGGCAGTACTGGGGATTGAACTCAGGGGAATTCTACCTTCAAGCCCTACCCCCAGCCCTATTTTTTATTCTTTATTTTGAAATCAAGTCTCACTAAGTTGCAGAGGGCCTCACTAGGTAGCTGAGGCTGGCTGAGAACCCAGATCCTCTGGTCTCAGCCTCCCGAATGCTGGGATTACAAGCGTGCGCCACCACGCCCGGCTCCTTTGATTTGTATGTAAGCTTGTAAGGTTCAATTCCTGATGTTTGTAGAGGGTTAATGAATATCTCTGAGATGAGCCGAGGCATTGTTCTTTTTAGCTACCATTGATGACTCACAATCCATCCAGCCATCCTGTGTCTCTAGGAAATTTTTTCTTTATAATTAATGTGAAAGCAAAACCCAAAGCACCCCAAATTTCCAGAATATAATAATGCAAAGTGGGAAATGCCCCGTGTTCCCTCTTTTGAAATCAATTGCCTTGCAAGATGTCAGCGGGCCGAGCCCTGCTCAAGGCCCAGCTATTCGGATGACGTCGCAGGCCTCGTTCTCCGGGTCGGGGGCACCAGCCTCAGGTGAGCAGGGGAGATCCTCAGAGTGCTGCCTGAGAGCTGGGATTTTGGTCTTGGAGAGGCTCAGGTTCCAACCCAGTTCCCCTCCTCCCTAGTGATTTCACCTTGGACCAGGCGCCTTTCCCTTTCTGTAAAAAGGGGATTTCCTATGGGCTGTACTTGGGAGATCTGAGAATCCCAGAACTTGGAGGCTGAGACGGGAGAATCTCAGGTTCCAGGCTAGTGCTTGGTAACTTAGCAAGACTCTGTTTGAAAATAAAAAACAAGCCAGGCATGGTGGCACACGCCTGTAATCCCAGTAGTTCAGAGGCTGAGACAGGAGGATCCAGGTTCGCTGCCAGCCTCAGCTACTTAGTGAGGCCTTCTGCAACTTAGTGAGACCCTGTTTCAAAATAAAGAATAAAAAATAGGGCTGGGGGTATAGCTGGGAGGTAGAATGCTCCTGGGTTCAATCCTTAGTACTGAAAAAAAAAAAAAATTAAAAAAACCCACCACAAATAAATAAAATAAAATAAGCCGGGCATGGCGGTGCACGCCTGTGATCCCAGTACTTGGGGGAGCTGAGACCGGAGGATTACAGGTTCAAGGCCAGCCTTTGCAATTTAATGAGCCCTCAGCCACTCAGCAGTCCTTGTTTCAAAATAAAAAAATTTAAAGGTGTAGGGTGTAGGTCAGAGGGAGAATGCACCTGGGTTCAATTCCCTAATACCAGAGACAGACAGACCGAGAACTGAGAAGGAAGGAGGCGGAGCCTTGGTGCTCTGCCCAGCCAAGGCAAAGGGCCCTAGTCCCGAAGGCTCCCAGAAGGGGATGTTTACGAGCAACCCCAGCGGCAGAAGGAGCTGACCTGGCGGCCGGCGGGCCTGCCTCGTGACCGCTGCTGGCTATAAACGGCCTGTTTATTAACCCCGGGAAGCTGGCTCCTCCGCAACCTGATGTCAGAGGCTGCGCAGCTGGGGAGGACGGAGAGCCCGCCAAGAATTTCCCAAACTGGGAGGCGGGGCTGCTGGAACCGGTGATCCTTCAGGGCCCAGGGACCCAAGAGGGCGGCTCCCTGCCCTCCCTGCCCTGCAAACTAGCCCAGGGCCGCACAGGAGGCTGAAGGACCCCAAAGCCAGTCAGTCGCTGCAGGGGACTTAGGAAGCTCAGCGGGCTCAGCTAGGCATTCGTCCTAATGACCTGCCATTAGAGCGTGGAGCCCTGTGGTGGTGGAATCTTGGTTCTAAAGGTACTTGGTAAACCAGGCATGATGCTACATACTTGTAATCCCAGTACTTGGGAGGCTAAGACAGGAGGATCACAGGTTCACGGCCAGCCTCAGCTACTTAGTGAGGCCCTGTTTCAAAATAAGGAATAAAAAATAGGGCTGGGAAGCCGGGCGTGGTGGCGCACGCTTGTAATCCCAGCATTCGGGAGGCTGAGACCGGAGGATCCGGGTTCGAGGCCAGCCTCAGCTACCTAGTGAGGCACTCCGCAACTTAGTGAGACTCGGTTTCAAAATAAAGAATAAAAATAGGGCTGGGGATATAGCTCGGAGGTAGAATGCCCCTGGGTTCAATCCCCAGTACCGCAAAAAAAAATAGGGCTGGGAGCCAGGTGCGGTGGTGCACGCTTGTAATCCTAGTACTTGGGAGGCTGAGACAGGAGGATCTGGGTTCGCTCTTTAGGTCACTTAACTCTTCCCAGTCTCAGCTGTGAAATGAAAGTTATAATAATACTTACTAGCCAGGCATGGTGGTGCATGTTTATAATCACAGTACTTGGGAGGCTGAGACTGGAGGATCACAGGCCAGTCTCAGCAATTTAGCAAGACTCTGTTTCAAAATAAAATGGGAAGCCGGGCGTGGTGGCACACACTTGTAATCCCAGCATTTGGGAGGCTGAGACTGGAGGATCCGGGTTCTTGGCCAGCCTCTCAGCTACCTAGTGAGGCACTCCACAACTTAGTGAGACCCTGTTTCAAAATAAAGAATAAAAAATAAGGCTGGGGGTGTAGCTCGGAGGTAAAATGCCCCCGAGTTCAATCCCCAGTACCGCAAAATAAATAAATAAATAAATAAAATGGGCTAGTGGGTTCAATCCCTAGTACCAGAAGAAAAACAAAATATTACTAATAGTACTGACCACCTACTGTGGTTGTTGGAAAAACTGAGATACGTGTGTGTGTGTGTGTGTGTGTGTGTGTGTGTGTGTGTATGTTTCTGGGGATTGAACCCAGGGGTATTCTACTTCTGAGCTACACCCCCAGACCTTTTTTATATTTTTTATTTTGAAACAGGGTCTTGCTAGATTGCTGAGCGTCTCATGAAGTTGTTGAGTCTGGCCTTGAACTGCAATTCTCCTGTCTCAGCCTTCCAAGTACTGGGATTGCAGGCGTGAGTCACCACGCACAGCAAGAACTGAACTAAGATACTTTCTAGGAAGTTAGCACAGTACCCAGCACCTCTGTGTGCTCAGTCAGTACTGTGGGAACTCAAGCAAAGCCTCAGGAGGCTGACACAAAGGTTTTTAAACTTAAGTGTTCTCACGGGTTAAACCAGCCTACCTAAGTGGTACGGTTTAACACTCCAAGCTGACTGTGCACTTTTTTTTTTTTTTTTTTTTTTTGCGGTACTGGGGATTGAACTCAGAGGCATTCTACCTCCGAGCTATACCCCCAGCCCTATTTTTTATTCTTTATTTTGAAACCGGGTCTCACTAAGTCGAGAAGTGCCTCACTTAGGTAGCTGAGGCTGGCCTTGAACCCAGATCCTCCGGTCTCAGCCTCCCAAATGCTGGGATTACAAGCGTGCGCCACCACGCCCGGCTGACTGTGCACTTTTGATGATTATCCTCCCTCTTTGTTTATTGCTAACTTTGTACTCTTGTTTGCTGTTAACTTTTAACTCTCATTCCCCCACTCTGTTTGTGCACCTGCAGAAGGTATGTTTAGTCACAGATGCTGAAACTCACGCCATAAAAATATAAATTTTTAGCCAGGCGTGGTGGTGCACACTTGTCATCCCAGTACTTGGGAGGCTGAGACCGGAGGATCTGAGTTTGCGGCCAGCCTCAGCTACTTAGTGAGGTCCTCCGCAACTTAGTGAGCACCTGTTTCTAAATAAAGAATAAAAAAATAGGACTGGGGGTGTCACTCAGAGGTAGAATGCCCCTGGGTTCAATCCCCAGTGCCGCAAAAGTAAATTAAAAATATATAAACTTTTACCCATACTATGAAAAAGTGAACTTTTCACCCTGAGCTTGTAGTTTGTGTGTATTAAAGTAACCCAAAAGCCGGCATGGTGCATGCGTGTAATTCCAGTACTTGGGAGGCTGAGACAGGAGGATTGAAGGTTCGAGGACAGCCTCAGCAAGTAGTGAGACTCTCATCAATCTAGTGAGACCCTGTTTCCAAATAAGAAATAAAATCAGGCTGGGGATGTAGCTCAAAGGTAGAATGCCCCTGGGTTCAATCTCCAGTGCCGCACACACACAAAAAAATTATTTTTTTGCGGTACTAGGGATTGAACTCAGGGGCATTCTACCTCCGAGCTATACCCCCAGCCCTATTTTTTTATTCTTTTAGTTTGAAACTGGGTCTCACTAAGTTGTGGAGTGCCTCACTAGGTAGCTGAGGCTGACCACGAACCCAAATCCTCCGGTCTCAGCCTCCTGAATGCTGGGATTACAAGCGTGTGCCACCACACCTGGCACAAAAAAAAAATTTTAAATAAATAAAGTAACCCAAAGCGACCATTCAGGGCTGCACTCACTTGCGTTTCTTGCCCAGATGCAGTCCCGGCTGCTGGTAAGAAAGACTTTCTTTTTTTTTTTTTTTTTTTTCAGTACTAGGGATTGAACTCAGGGGCATTTTACCTCTGAGCTACACCTCCAACCCTATTTTTTATTCTTTATTTTGAAACAGGGTCTTACTCAGTTGCAGAGGGCCTAAGTAGCTGAGGCTGGCCGAGAACCTGGATCTTTCAATCTCAGCCTCCCAAGTACTGAGATTACAAGTGTGCCACCACACCCGACTGCTTTAAACTTTTTTTTTTTGTTTGTTTTGTTTTATTTATTTATTTATTTATTTATTTATTTATTTATTTATTTTGCGGTACTGGAGATTGTACCCAGGAGATACACCTCCAGCCCTATTTTTTTTTCTTTTTTACAGTATTGGGGATTGAACTCAGTAGTGTTCTACCTTCGAGCTATACCCCTAGCCCTATTTTTTATTCTTTATTTTGAAACAGGGTCTCACTAAGTTGCAGAGTGCCTCACTAGGTAGCTGAGACTGACCATGAACCTGAATCCTCCAGTCTCAGCCTCCCGAATGCTGGGATTACAAGCGTGTGCCACCACGCCCGGCTACCTCCAGCCCTATTTTATTTTTAATAGGGCTGGGCTGTAGCTCAGAGGTAGAGTGCCCCTGAATTTAATCCCCAGTACCAAAAAAAAAAAAGAAAGAAAGAAAGAAAAAAATAAAAAGAGGCAGCCGTTTGCTGGCGCTGGCATGGAGGAAGCTGATTTCAGGACAACTTGCAGGATCGGAATGAAAACACTAACACCACTGGGGAATTTCTGGGAAAGGGAGGGCGTGTTGAAACCCTGAGTTGGATGAAAAGTCTTGGGATATTTACAGCTCAGAAAAGAACAGAACAAACACGTCTCCTTCCAAGGCACGTGGTGGACACGGTGACCTCTTGGGGACACGGCAGCCTGTGGCCGGAATTGAAAGGTGCTGAAAACCGCTGAGCCCACAGGATCATCCTGCTACGCTGTCTCTGCAGGACTGCTCCATGCCCAGATCCCCCACCTCGCATTCCAGAAACTTCTCCCAGGACTCCCAATAGCGCTGCCCTATGCAGAGTCTTGAATACATCCGTCTCTTCGGCTCTTCCTTCCTTCCATCGAACCTGTGTGTGTGTGTGTGTGTGTGTGTGTGTGTGTGTGTGTAGGGAGATTGAACCCAGGGGCATTCTACCTCTGAGCTATACTCCCAGTCCTTTTTTTTTTTTTTTTTTTTTTGCAGTACTGGGGATTAAACTCGGGCATTCTACCTCAAAGCTATACCCCCAGCCCTATTTTATTCTTTATTTTTTGAAACAGGGTCTCCCTAAGTTGCGGAGGGCCTCACTAGGTAGCTGAGGCTGGCTGCGAACCCAGATTCTCCAGTCTCAGCCTCCCAAATGCTGGGATTACAAGCGTGCACCACCACGCCCGGCTCCTATTTTTTATTCTTTATTTTGAAACAGGGTCTCACTAAGTTGCGGAATGCCTCACTAAGTAGCTGAGGCTGGCCGTGAACCCGGATCCTCTGGTCTCAGCCTCCCAAGTACTAGGATCACAGGCGTGCACCACCACGCCCAGCTGTGAATGGACTTTCTTTTCTTTTCTTTTCTTTTTTTTTTTTCGGCACTGGGGATTGAACTCGGGCATTCTACCTCCGAGCTATACCCCTAGCCCTATTTTTTTTTCTTTATTTTGAAACCAGGTCTCACTAAGTTGTGGAGTGCCTCACTCTAGGTAGCTGAGGTTGGCTGAGAACCTGGATCCTCTGGTCTCAGCCTCCCAAATGCTGGGATTACAAGCGTGCGCCACCATGCTCGACTTGTGAATGGACTTTCTAAAGAGTTTTTTCCTTAATCTTAGCATGGTTGCTTGCTTCCCCCTTGTGGATAAAATTCATATTGCCTACTAATAATCAAATAGAGGTTTATCGCAGCATCAGTTATATTGTTATTTGTGTGTATGTGGAACTGGAGATTGAACCCAGAGGCAGTCTACCTTTGAGCTACACACCCAGGCCAATTTTATTTTTATTTATTTATTTATTTATTTTGTAGTACTGGGGATTGAACTCAGAGGCATTCTACCTCTAAGCTACAACTCCAGCCTTATTTTGTTTTATTTATTTATTTATTGTACTGGGGATTGAACCCAGAGGCATTATACTTCCCAGCTACATCCCCAGACAGATTTTATTTCTTACTTGGAAACAGGGTCTCACTAGGTTGCTGAGAGCCTCACTAAATTGCTGAGGCTGTCCTCGAACCTGTGATTCTCCAGTCTCAGCCTCCCAAGTATTAGGACTAAAGGGTGCACCACCACACCTGGCTTACTTACTTACTTTATTTTATTTATTTATTTTGTGGCACTGGGGATTGAACTCAGGGGCATACTACCTCCGAGCTATACCCCCAGCCCTATTTTTTATTCTTTATTTTGAAATTGGGTCTCACTAAGTTGCGGAGTGCCTCACTAGGTAGCTGAGGCTGGCCGAGAACCCCATCTTCCGGTCTCAGCCTCCCAAATGCTGGGATTACAAGCGTGCGCCACCACGCCTGGCTATTTATTTATTTATTTATTTTGTGGTAGTGGGGATTAAACTCAGGGGCATTCTACCTTGAGCTATACCCCCTATTTTTTATTCTTTATTTTGAAACCGGGTCTCACTAAGTTGCGGAGTGCCTCACTAGGTAGCTGAGGCTGGCCGCGAACCCGGATCCTCCGGTCTCAGCCTCCCGAATGCTGGGATTACAAGCGTGCGCCACCACGCCCGTGCGCCACCATGCCCAGCTTATGTTTATTTTTGAAACAGGGTCTCGCTAGATTGATAAGTCTCACTACTTGCTGAGGCTGTCCTCGAACCTGCGATCCTCCTGTCTCAGCCTCCCAAGTATAAGCGTGTGCCACCACGCCCGGCTAACACTTCATTTCTTGAAATGATATTTATTTAACGGATAGCTCAGAGGTTAACTGAGAAAACAGGCAGGAGCCAACAGAAGCTGTGCAGACAATACCACAATCAAAACAGATCCCTGGAGCCCGCCGGGTGCTGCCGCCGCCGCCACCAGGAGCACGGGAGCCGCGGTCTGCGCCGTTGTCCTCTTCCTGCCGTTCAACACTGGATCTGAGGGCTGGCAACAGCCGCCTTGCGCCTGCCAACTTCACGCCGCTGCCACTGACACCGGGAAGAAGTCGCCGCTGTCCTTGTTTCTCTGTGTCATTAGTTTCAAATTCAAAATCCCAGATGAGTGCATCTGATCGGCCCAGTCTAAGGGCCTGCATCCCAGCTGGCAGAGGAGCTACGTACGTTACAAGGTGTCTGCGGCTCGGCTTCTCTTTGGGGAGAAAAGGAAACCCTCACATACAAGAGATTCAAAATCTGAACAGCGATAATCAAGTGTCCATTATACAAATGATGCTCTGAACCAACGCTGTAGGATTTGATAGGTATATGTAAACTTGGTAACTTTTTTTTTTTTTT
>PVLC010048255.1:0-10826 GCA_004027655.1 Graphiurus murinus
CGGCAAACACGCATGAACACCTGCTGTGCTCCAGGCACTTGGACGGGACCCTCCCCTGTCCTCCTAGAGCCTGCCTTTTTCTCTAATGAAGGACAGATGTCTCTACTATTCGTGCAGGCAATACTACCTCTGCAAAGGGATGGAGTTACTTTTAGGGCTTGAATGCAACATATTTTTAAAAATTGTGGTAAAATAAAAGATACATAACATAGAATCTCCCATCTTAACCATGTCTAAGTGTGAAGTATATTCGCACTGTTGTGTAAGCAGTCTCCAGAACTTTTCTTTTCTTTTTTTTTTTTTTTTTTTTTTGCGGTACTGGGGATTGAACCCAGAGGCATTCTACCTCCGAGCTACACCCCCAGCCCTATTTTTTATCCTCTTATTTTGAAACCGGGTCTCACTAAGTTGCGGAGGGCCTCATTAAGTAGCTGAGGCTGGCTACGAACCCAGATCCTCCTGTCTCAGCCTCCCAAGTCCTGGGATGACAAGCGTGTGCCACCACGCCCAGCAAACTTTTCCATCTTGCAAAACCGAAACTCTATACCCATTAAACAACCACTCCCCTGGTCCCCTCCCCTAAGCCCTGGCAACCACCATTCTGTTTTCTGTCTCTATGATTTTGACTATTCTTAGGTGCCTCATACAAATGGACTCATCCAGCACTTGTTCTTTGGTGACTGGCTTATTTCTCTTAGCACAACGTCCTCAAAGGTGAAAGGATGAGGCAGCCTGTGCCACAATTTCCTTCCTCCTTCAACCTTGTTTGGACGAACCACGTTTTGTTTTATCAGTGGTGCGTCAACGGACACTTAGTTTGTCCTGAGTCTCCCTCAAACTCTCTTAGTGGAACCTCACTCGAAATTCCAGCATGAACAAGAACAGCTTGCGTGTTCTTGGCCACTGGTGACCCAGGACTGCCCCAAAATATCCCATCCCTTTGGTGTCCACGTGAGAACTGCTCCAGATTGCTCTCAGGTCACAAGGAAGAGACAGGGAACATTCTCTGCCCTGGGGCCTCTGAGGCTGCTGGCTCCATCCTCTGCCAAGGTCTATGCCCCAAGTCTCCTTGAGCTGCTGCAAACCTTACTCATGGGACGCGCTCCTGCTCCCTTGGGAAAGGCTTCTTGGTTTACCCCCAGAACTGCCATCTATGGGCATTTAATTCAAACTCAGGAGCTGGAGATGGATTCAGTCCAATCCACCTCCTTTTGCCAGCCAAGTGCCCCAGCCAGTGATGCATCAGCAACAAGGAAAGGACACCTTTTTCTAATTGGTACCAAGGTACTATCTAGCCTAGCAGCCACCCTGCCTGGCCCAAGAGCCCCAGACCCGGGCCCAGGGGATCAGTTTTTCCATCCTGGTGCCAGCCTTCCCTGTTTCTCCTGAGAGGCCCAAGCAAAGAGCCGATGCCCCTTGTCCGCAAGAACATTCTTGTGTGTGTGGGCCCCGGCTCTGTTCCCCAAGATTCTTCATGAGCCCCACCTGTAATTACAACTGGCTTCCACATGCAGCCTCCTAAGAACCCTGGATCTCTGGCACGACAGCCCCTAGGACCCCTGACATGTAACAGGGCCACTTCCTGCCCTTTCTGGACCCCGGGAGCTCTGAGCCTCTGGCAATGAGGACGCAAAGGTGACGAGGACAGACAGCCTGCAGCTCTCCATGTTTCCAGCCAAGGCCAGCTGGCTCGCTCCCATCTGAGTCCAAGCTGCGGCTGCAGGCTGCCTGATCCCCCCTGCTGCTCCAGAGGACAGAGGTTGGCTGGAAGGCAGAGTGAGGGATAAGTACGGGCACGGGGGGGGGGGGGGGGGGGGGGGGGGGGGGGGGGGGGGGGGGGGGGGGGGGGGGGGGAAGAGGCTGTGATCCTGGAGCTGACCCTCAGCCCACCTCACCCCACCTGAACTCTTGCAGATTATGCCAAGGAGCACCTGGCCCAGCTGCAGGAGAAAGCCGAGCAGATCGCTGGCCGCATGCTCCGCTTCTCCGTCTTCTACCGCAACCACCACAAGGAGTACTTCCAGCACGCCAGGTAGGGTGGCTTTGGCCCCGCAGGCCCGCCACGCCCCTCGTTCCTCCCTCTGTTCTTCATCCTCCTGCCCTGGCTCTCTGGGGTCCCCTTTACTCCCACAGTCTGTCAGGCCCTCCTCTGGGGTCCCCCTGACCTCACATTACCAGTGGCTCTGAAGGGACTGATACTTGGGGGCTGGGCTCTGGGGTGGGGCCAGCTGGCAGGGCACCATGCTAACAGGCCCAGGTGAATGAGGTCTGGATTTGATTCCTGCTCTGGGACATTCCTTCCCTGGGGCCAACCACCAAGGGACAGCCATCTCTTCAATCACGACTGAGGGACCTCAGAGAAGTGGGAAGGAGAATCAAGCATGCAGGTCCTGAGTGTGAAGGGTTCTGGGGAGAGCTGCTTTTCAAGCGGGGTACTGGGGAGCCTGGAGTGTCCAGGGAGATGTCTCAGAGAATCAGAGATTGGGCTTGGGGGGCCCTGTACCTATTGTCCAGCCAGAGCAGCCTCAACTTTATTTACCTATGATCTGCCCAGGTGTACTTTCCTTTGAGGGAAAAGGAGAGAGGGGTTCTGCAGTCCAAACATGTTAGGAAATTGGTGATCCAATCCAACACCCTCAGCCTATAGATGAGAAGCCTGAGGTCCACAGGGGCCTCAATTGGCCAGCTGAGCCAGCAAGTCACTCGGCCCTCAAGGCAGCCAGGACCAGGCAAGAGAGGGGTAGGACCAGGGCTTATTCCTCCTCCCCCATGCCTGTTGGACTGCCCCAAGTCCATGTCCTTCTAAGCTAGGACAGGGCAAGACGCCATTATCATTACAGGCAGCTGGGACTGGCACTTTGAGCCTACCCAGGGCAGTAGGGATCTTGGGGGTCTTTGATATTTGTATTAAAGAATAGAGGTGGTGGTCTGGTTTGGTTCTTTATCAGAGAGAGAGAATGAGAGAGACAGGGAGCACCCTCCTTACTAGGCCAGATAGAGAGACTAAAACACAGGCCATCTTTTAAAGAACCCAGAGTCCAGCCAAGGAGGTAGTACAGAAGGATGTAATGTCATAAGAGTGTGGAATCATTGAGCGAAACTCAGTGTCCTGCACAGAGTAGACAGCCAGATACTGGTTGAATCCAAGTGCCTGATGTTCCTGGAAGTGAGGAGCGACCCCCTATACTAGACCTTGAAGGAGGATTAGAATTTGTCTAGCCAGGTGGAGGAAGATGGGCAGGGCTGGCCAGGCAGAGAGAAGAGCACAGCGCAGGTGCAGAGGCAGGAGAGTGCCCTGGCTGGGGATGCTAGCTGGAGAGATGGGAAGGATAATGAGCCACTTCAGATCACAGGGGCCTTGCTAATCACGGTGGAGCCCCATCAAAGGGCTTTGGTAACATCTCAGCCCTCTTGTCTGTGAAGGAGTTGGATGGAGGAGCTCGTCTCCAGGGCCCTCTCTGCTTTTGCCTTCTGGAATTCTCTGTTTATGACTGCGGGAGGCTGCCAGCTGGTGGGAGCGTTGAGAGCTGGGCTGGCTCTCTCTCATGACTGCACACAGCAGCCGAGGCTCAGCTCAGCTGACCTGCGCCGTTTTCTCTCCCCTTGGGCATCCCTCCCGGGTGACAGGACCCACTGTGGGAACGTGCTCCAGCCCTACCTGAAGGACAACAGCGGCAGCCACGGCTCACCCACCAGCGGCATGCTCCACGGCGTCTTCTTCAGCTGCAACACGGAATTCAACACCGGCCAGCCCCCGCAGGACTCCCCTTACGGCCGCTGGCGCTTCCAGATTCCCGCCCAGCGCCTCTTCAACCCCAGCACCAACCTCTACTTTGCGGACTTCTACTGTATGTACACGGCTTACCACTACGCCATCCTGGTGCTGGCGCCCAAGGGCTCCCTGGGGGACCGCTTCTGCCGCGACCGCCTGCCTCTCCTGGACATTGCCTGCAATAAGTTCCTGACCTGCAGCGTGGAGGACGGGGAGCTGGTCTTCCGCCACGCCCAGGACCTCATCCTGGAGGTCATCTACACGGAGCCTGTTGACCTGTCCCTGGGCACCCTGGGTGAGATCAGTGGGCACCAGCTCATGAGCCTGTCCACTGCCGACGCCAAGAAAGACCCGAGCTGCAAGACCTGCAACATCAGCGTGGGCCGCTAGGGGCTCCTGGGGAAGAGATGCCGGGAGGGTGGAGGTGGGTGGCGTAGGCTCAGGGAACTGGTTTTCTCTCCCCTGCCCCTCTGCTCCCTCTGCTCCATCTGCCAACCCCTCCCCCACACCTTGGCATTGGAGGCAATGGATGGTGGTCACTTGGGAAGCGTGGCCCGCCCCAGGCCCGGCAGACTTGGGAAGGCTTCTCAGCCTCAGTAGTAGGCTGCTAGGTGGGTTGGATTTCTGGAGAACTTCCCTTTTCCCTTGATTTCCCACTCCCTTTCTTTGCCTTATCCAAGCCTCCATCTCCCAGAGTCCTGCCCCCTTTCCAGGCTGTCCTGGGGAAGCATCTCTGGGCCACAGCCCGTAAGCAGCGTGGCCGCCTCCAGGAAGAGGCAGAGAGCTATGGGGCACCGCCTCCTTAGCCCCATTCACCCCACTCAGGGCCACCTCAGAAAGCCCCCTCCCCACTGGGCTAGGCCTGGGGGCTTCCCATCCAGGTCAGTCCCCTACCCCCTATAAATAGTCTCCTGCACCGTCGCAACTCCTTGCCTATCCCTTGCCCCCGAGAACCCTCTTCTCGCATGGGAGAGTCACCCCCCTCCTCCACCTGCCCCTCAGATGTCCTCCCTTAGAAAGGGGCCCTCTTTCCCCTCCTAGCTTCGGGGCTCTGGGCTGTTGGGATTTTCCTTTCTTCTATCTGGAGACGGTACATTCCCCTTGCTCTGAGAGCGCTGGGGTCTGGAACAGCAGCTGCTGGGGTCGAGGAGGGGGAAGGAGACCCCTGAGACCCTTTCCTCAGCTGGAGGCCGGCCGCCTCAAGCCTCCGGGGGCCTGACGTGGCACTAGGGAACCGAGGTGACCCGCAGAAGCCCTGGCACCCCACCTGGCTGTGCGCTTTGCTCGCTCGCTCCGCCATGGTGCCGTGACCGTCCTGTGCCTGTGTGTGGACTGTGGGCTCTGCCGCTCCACCCCTGCGCCCGCCCACTGGCCCCCTCTGCTCTCCTGGCCACTTCTCTAGTGGGGAGGGGGCTTGGTGAAGCCTTCCCTGACTCCCCACATTCTCACCTACTTCCTACTGCCGTGCGGGTCATGAGGGTGGTGAGCATGGAGTCCCCAGACAAGCCAAGCGGGTGAAGAGATGGAGAGATGTGCTGTCGGAGGCGGCAGGGAGCAGCCAGCCCACAGTGACTTTTCCAGAAGTGACAGGGACGACGGGCAAGCAGCGGGATCTCTGTGATGGACAGAGGGACTGGCAAAGCCACGCCTCAGCGAGGGGCAGGTGGACGGCTGGTTGCTGGGCTGGGCAGGGCCGCCAGCCGCTGTCTCCTTGGGGTGGGGCAGGAGGTCTGGGGCCTCAAGGAAATGTGCAGAGAAGGATGGGACATGGGACCCCAGGCGCTTTCCCCTCTGCTGACAGCATTGCTGCGGGGGTGGCCCGCCGCCCTCCCCTGGCCCCGTGTCCTTCCCGGGCGCCTGTGCTGTGCTTGCGACGTGCATCAATAAACCACTGTGGCCCGAGGGCCCCTCCTGTCTTAGTCTATTTGAGCTGCTATGAAAAAATACCCCAGGCTGGAGAGCTTATAAACGACAGAAATACAATTTCCTTTCACAGCTCTGGAGACTGAAAAGTTCATGATCAGCCCTTGGTGGATTCGGTGTCTGGCGAGGGCCACCTTCTGGAGTGTAGACAGCCATCTTCATGCTGTGTCTCTCCCGTTCAGGAAGCTCCACCCTCTGAACGAAGGGCCTCCCGAAGTCCCCACCTCCTAATACATCGCCTTGGGGGTTAAGAGTTCCACACATGAGCCAGTCGTGGTGGTGCATACCTGCAATCCCAGTACTTGGGAGGCTGAGACAGGTGAATCGCAGCTTCAAGGCCAGTCTCAGCAACTTAGTGAGACCCTATTTCAACATGAAAATAAAATAAAATAAAATATAGGGCTGGGAGTAGAGCTCCTAGGTAGAATGCCCCTGGGTTCAATTTCCCAATACCAAGAAAAAAAAAGAGATTTCAACATGTGACTTTGGGGGTAGAGGGAGGGACAGTTACGGAGAGCACAGCAGGGTCTCTCTTTGGGCCTGGGAGGGGTGAACTGGGGAAGATGCATGATCCACAGAGACGCTCAAGAGGGGGTGCCCTCAGGACAGGCCGCCAGAGTCATCTCCAAGGGTAAACCCAAGTCTTTCTGTGGGCAGCGGGGCTCAGAAGGCAGAGCCACGTCTCCAGCTTAGAAGGGACTTTGGAGGTCATTTGGGTCCACCGTATGGGAACACTAAGGTCTCACCAGGGTCCCTGCCCCCCCCCCGGAGCCCTCCCCACCACCGCAGCCTGCCATGTATCAGACCCAGGTGCCACTGGGCTTCCCTGCCCCTAGAGCTGGGGTGTCCCCTCCCTGCCAGCCGGGCTCCTCCTTTGCAGATCTGAGTCACCTCTGCGTCTATTATTACAGTCTTACTAAAATGGTCCTCACTGGAGGGGAGGTGCTCCAGAAACGTCAGCGGCACCTTCCCAACGCCGCCTGAGTCAAGTCCACGCGTGTCAGCCGGCCTTGGGGCACAGCTTCTTGAGGATAGGGAGGAGAGCCGAAGGCAGGAGACCACTTCCCGAGGGGCCGCAGAGTTCAGGCCCTGGGCCAAGCTGCCTCGAGTATCAGCTCTGCTAGTCTGCATGGCAGCCCTGGGCCACGTTATTCCTGCTTAACAGATGAGGAAACGGAGGCATGACGAGGTTAAAGACTTGCCTATGTCTTATACCAGCAGGTCACAGTGCCCAGGATGGGATTCAGAAACCCGAATCTTCCTATTTTACCTCTCTGTGCCTGCCTGCCTGCTTAGTGCATTTCAGCTCCCCCCCCCCCCCCTTGGACAAAAAGACACAGGCAAGTCCTGTCCCAAACACAGTGGCCCTTCCCAGGGGTCCCCTCCAAGTCACTTCCAGCTAACCAAGGCCATGCCTAGTTCCAGAATAACACCAGGGGGTGCTGTGGAGTCACAAATACCCTGGAGGCTTTTTTTAAAGTGGCTAGCCCTTGAGCATACTTGATGGCAAGGATGGGAAGGGACTCTGGGCCGACTTGGGTTCTGAGCTCTTCAGCGGCACAGGCTTCCGTCTTCTTGAGAGCCCTTGTGGGTCTCTTGGGAGGCGGGATTGGCTTCCAGAGTCCTGACTGGGGGAGGAGGCAGGGAAGAGAAGCGGAAGGCGCCAGAAAGTTTCCTCTCCTTCCTTGTTTCCTTCCAAGTTTCCTTCCTTGTCCAGATGGCCGCTCCCCGGCACACAGCCAGCGCTGGGCTGCCTGGAGTACCTGTCAGATACAACAGGGTCAGGGCAGCTGCCCAAGTCTGCCCCTGGGGTCCTTTCTGGCTGGGGGTCGAATCTAACTCAGCAGAAGGAGAGATCCCTGTCTAAGGCACAGGCGCAGACGCACAGTCACACCCGCCCTGGGCTTGGCTTGGAGGAAGCCTAGGAGACCCCAGAGAGCTCCACGGTGTGGGACCACCCTGGACTGGAACTGCCATGGTCGAGCTGAGGGACGGACGTGAGCCTCTCGGTGTCCAACACAGGCAGCCAGGAAACACGAGGCGGCGGCCAGAAGGCAGGGGTCACAGGTGGGGTGTTGGACTGTGCAGGCACAAACACACAGACACACCCAACACAAACACACAGCCGCACACGCGTGCCTCCCAACACCGCAACTCCCACATTCTCCGCTCAGACCCCCCACCCACCCACTTCCCTGCTGTTGCGTCCTCCCAGGACAGCATCTTTCCTCCTAATCCTGGGGGATAAGACCCCCCCAAAAAAAACAGAGAGAGGGAGCTGCTGGCTCTGAGTCCCTCAGAGCATGCGTCTCTTCTCCACGGTAGAAAAAGAGGTCATGATGGTCTCAAGGAAAGGGGTGAAGAGGGACCCTTCGCCCTGAAATGGAGGGAGGCCTTCTGGAAGCTGAGCTGAGGTGATTGGCCATAAAACCGGTGTGGCTGCGGCATCTGGAGGAGATTGGAACCAGATGTCCCCAGGATGGGGGAGGGGAGGGCGTGGGCAGAAGCAGCGGTTCTGGTCTGGTCGGCAGGAGGCTGGGTTGGGGGCCCGTGGGGTTCTCTGGAGAGAACATCTGGCTGCCTTCTCCCTGCTCCCCCCCCCCCAAGTCAGGCACTACTATTTTTGCAAACTGGAGCAGCAAATCTTTCCATGGATTCTAGAATCAGCCTTGTACGTAGGGACAGTCAAGTACAGAGTGTGACTCAGGAGGTACCCAGAAAGGCCACCAGCTGGCCAGAAATATGTCCCCGCTGGCCCACACGCCCCTCCTTGCTGTGGGGTAAGCATGGCCTCCCTGGCAGGGGTGGCCGTGCACTGGGCTCCTCATGCCTGACTGGAAACCAGGGGGCCCAGAGGCTTCCTTTAGCCCAGGAGGAGAGCAATCCAGAGGGAGAGAACCATCTGATAGAGGAAAGGAAAGGAGGCCCCTTTCTGAAAAGCCTGCTATTTGCCAGGTGCGGTGACAGGCTCTCTTTAAAGGTTACCTTCTTCCGTGTGTGTGTGTGTGTGTGTGTGTGTGTGTGTGTGTGTGTGTGTGTGTGTGTGACTGGAGATTGAACTGGGGGGGGGGTTATTCTACCGCTGAGCTACACCCCCAGCCCTATTTTATTTTTATTTTGAAACAGAGTCTCACTAGGTTGAAAGTCTTACTACGTGGTGAGGCTGTCCTCCAACAGTGATTCTCCTGTCTCAGCCTCCCACGTCCGAGGATTACAGGCATGTACCACCAAAAACCCCAGCTACCTTGTTCCTTCTTGACCATGTCAGAGACTATTATCACCCCAGGTTTGCAGATGAAAAAACTGGGAGGTTAAGTGACTTATCCAAGGTCATGAGGCCACCCAATGGCAGAACTAGGGTTCAAAATGGGCTATATTTGTTCTCAAGTGTGGTCTTTTTAACTCCTGAGAAACATGCGGAGATGGAGAGCGGAAGGAAGGGGCAGAAAAGAGGAGGAAAAAGAAGAGAGAGGCAGTGCTCCCAACTTTCCACATTTGACAGTTCAGTCAACAGTTGGTCCTGGCAGCCGGGACACCTCTCCGCAGGTTCCTGGCCTCTGCAACAGCCTGGCCCCCTGCACCCTGGCTGCTTTCCAGCCTATATATTAGGGTTTCTCATCCGCCTCTGGCTGTTGCAAGAAGGGTTCTGGGAATAAGTGACAGGTTTGGGAAGCAGAGGCCCAGGGAAGGGTGCCTGGCCAGCGTCACAGAGCCAGGTTTCCTGACTGCACGTTGAGCTGTCCTTTCTGCTGAGGATTAAAGAGATCCTCCCAGAGCTTTCTTTTATCACTCTTCTCTAAGCACACCGGAAGCACCTGGTCCTCGGCTGGGAACGCAGGGTCAGAGGCAGCTCGAGACTCACTCTTCCACAGCTAGCCCCGGAGGGAGCCAGGGAGACCTCAGGGGCTGGGAGATGGTTGGAGGACCCCCCCGTGCATCCTCTACCGTGACATCTCTTGGTTGCACCGCAGTGGGCCTAGTCCAGAACCCTGAAGCAGCCAGAAGGCAGGGGCAGGCTGGGGCTGGAGAACTCAGTGATCTCCTTAATTCTGAAATATGTTTCCATGACCTGCAGCCAACTCCTGAAGGCGTTCCACCATCTGAAGAGGGCCCTGCTCTATATCCTCACCCACCTCCTCCCCTGCCATCTTGCCTTCCTCTGGTACTCTCTGGCCTCTCTTGGTGTTCTTCTTTGCTGCCCTCTCCTCCTCTTCTCCATCAAAGCCTGCCCGTCAATCATGCCTTGGGCTACCTGCTGCCTGATTGCAAGCACTTGGGGTGGACGTCTGGGCATCCACATAGGTTTGTCCCTCTGATTCTTGGCTGTGACGGAGGACCTTAAACCACGGCGAGGATCTGTCCAGTGAGGATCTGTCCAGTGAGGATCTGTCCAGTGGCCTTCAAGACTTGCGTCCTCTCCTTGGGATGGTTTGGCAGCCCACCCTGTGTCTCTGAGCCTTCGCCAGCCTCCCGCGGTGTTTCGGTTTGGATGGAAGTCTCCCAAACGCTTTGCACCTTTCTCCGAATTCCCCTGCTGCCCACCCTGAACCTGAGCCACTGTGTCCCCCTGGCTGCCTCTGAAGATGGGTCTAGGGAAGGCTCATCCCCGAGACATCAGAGAAGACCGAGGCTGCGTGGTTGATGGTGTTGGGACATGGGCCTGGGGAGGCTGTCTGGGCGGATCCTCAGCCTGCGCCAGCTGTGCTGCTGCTGTTCAGAATGACCCTGCTTGGGGCGGAGGACCTCTCTGTGGGCTGGGCGCTTTGGCTGGGACAGGGTTGTTATGACTGGCTCCTTGGGCATGTGGCTTTTGAGCTGGGACTGTGGTCCTCGGAGCTTTGGAAGCACCTGGAGGGTGGGTGTGGAGAGCTGTGGCCGCTGAGTATAAATTCTGCCAAGGAGAAGCCAGTGCCAAGTTGGTGGGATGACTGTCTGGGCCACATGCCCCAGCAGGGACCACTGGGGTCCTTCCGTTCTGCCCATGGCCCTCCAGAGTGTTCTGAGCATCCCTAGCAGAGGAGGGAGCCAGGAGAGGTGGCCCTGACACCACAGCACGTGATGTCACCGGAACAATAAGCAGTAGCCCTTTGCAGGGTTCCAGCTGCGGTCAGACCTGGAGAAGAGGGCAGCA
>PVLC010048256.1:0-10815 GCA_004027655.1 Graphiurus murinus
CTACACAATCATAACAAGGTCACTCACTGAAGTGAACCTTAGGGGGAGGGAGGGGGAGGGAACGGGAATGGGGAGGGAATCGGGGAAGGGGTCAAATGAGAATTGTGTGCAAATATGTTGTTAACAATTTGTACTTAACAAAGATGTACGCTATATTGCACGAATTACTACAATAAAAATTAAAAAAAAAATAAATAAAAAAAAAAAAAGAAGAGATACAAATGGAAAATAAATACATAAAAAATGTTCAACATCATTAGCAATCAGGGAGATGCAAAGAAAAACTAGAATGAAATTCCATCTAACCCCAATCAGAATGGCAGTCATCAAGCTGGGCATGGTGGCACACGCTTGTAATCCCAGCATTCAGGAAGCTGAGACCGGAGGATCCGGGTTCGCAGCCAGCCTCAGCTACCTAGTGAGGCACTCCACAACTTAGTGAGACCCTGTTTCAAAATAAAGAATAAAATAATAGGGCTGAGGGTATAGCTCAGAGGTAGAATGCCCCTGAGTTCAATCCCCAGTACCGCAAAAAAAAAAAAAAGCCGGGCATGGTGGCACACGCTTGTAATCCCAGCATTTGGGAGGCTGAGACTGGAGGATCCAAGTTCGTGGCCAGCCTCAGCTACCTAGTGAGGCATTCCACAACTTAGTGAGACCCTGTGTCAAAATAAAGAATAAAAAATAGGACTGGGGGTATAGCTCGGAGGTAGAATGCCCCTGAGTTCAATCTCCAGTACTAAAAAAAAAAAAGAAGACAAAAAAAGAAAAAATGATGCCAGGGATGTGGGGGAAATTGGAACTCCTTTTCAGTGTTGGTGGAATTGCAAATTAGTTCAGCAAGTATGGAGATTAGTGTGGAGATTTCTCAGAAAACTGGGATGGATCCACAATATAATCCACTATACCTCTCCTGGGTATCTTTCCAAAGGTTGTATAAAATCAGGTAATTACAGGAATATATGCATATCAATTTTCATAGCAGCACAATTCACAATAGCCAAATTATGGAACCAACCTAGGTGTACATCAACATATGAATGGATTACAAAATTGTGGAATATAAACATGATGAAATTCTACTCAGCAATAAAGAAGAACAAAATTATGTCATTTGCAGGAAAATGGAGAACATTATGCTAAGTGAGATTAGCCAGTCACAGAAAGTGAAGGGTCATATGTTTTCTCTAATATGTGGAAGCTAAAGAGTAATCAGAATACCAGAAGGACTTCAGATAATGGAAGAGAAACTTCAGTGGAGCCAGGGAGGTGGTCTAGGGGAAGGGGATGGGGAGAGGGAGAATCAGTTAAGGAATTACCTCCATTGGCATTCTATATATAAATGAAAATGCCAATGTCAACATCCTGTATAGAGAAGGGGAAGGAAGGGGGTGGGAGCCCAGGAGAAAGCCCACCAAGTGCTGTGTGCATGTATGCCACTATCATTATGAGTTAGATTATGATGTGAGACTGTAATGCACCAATAAATATATAAAGATACCCCTACAGGAAAGTATATTTAGACCATCCCAAATCTGCATTAAAAGAAGCCTTGATCTATTTTGCAAAACATTGTGTGTACATGAGAAAATATGCAAGATACACCAATTTAAAAGAAGGATGTTTTAGAGAGAGATGGAATAATTTCACTACAATTCTAAAACAAACTCGTTACTTTTACTCTTACCACTTCCCCTGTCATATGATAGAGCAACTGTAAAGAAAATAGAAATGAGATGACTAAGAATTACCTACTAAGATAGGCATTAGAAGGGCATTGAATTTCCAGGGAAAATTTTCAATTCCTTGCAAGTATTAAGAATTTCACTGTGAGGGTGGGGGGATGTATGGAGGGAAATTCGAGTGATGTGTGTGTGAGTGTTCATGTGTTTTTGTGTCACTTTGAATTTCATTACCATGTGTAATTACATTGCACTAATAAAAGTATAAATTTTCTTTTTTAGAATTTCATTACATAAGTTACAGTTTTGATTTGTATACCCACTATATAGAAATTTTTAGATATCATCAAAATACTCCTATAAGATAGACATTTTATTGTTTCCATTTCACGCCATTAAATATAATGCTTTGGCAAACATTTTTCTGTGTCTTCTCCCTTACATGAATGCTTTTCTAGAATACATGTCCAAAATGCAAGCCTTTGGTTGTAGTGCATATTCATTTAATGTTTTGCATGATTCTGTCAAATTTCTATCCAAAATAGCTACTGAGTATCAACTTACTCTTCTTACTGAGTAGAAAGAAAAGAATCTATCATGTCCTAAGCTTTGTAAAGTCATCAAAAACTTCTGCATGTTTAAATCGAACCTGGCCTGGAAGTCAAGGTGTGAGAGTTGGATTTGATGGAAGCAACTCTTGGCAGATCAGACCATTTGAATAATGTGATTTAGGATTGGGGATTTCACTTTTCCCTACTTCTGTTGGGCGCTGTACCAGCAGGGCACAGGATGAAATAAATCCTCTTGAGACTTTATTCCTGGTCTCAAAGAGGTGAGAGGAGAGAAAGGCAAGGGAGCCAAACTCCCTGAATGAAGCTCAGCTCTTCCTTTTATTATAGGTTTGTAGAATTAAAGCTGGGTCATCAAATCATTAAATCTGGCTAAGGAGTAGAGCATTGGGTTAGGAAGATTTTAGAAAAAAAGTTGTGATCTGGCAGTTTTTGCAAGAGCGGCAGAGCTTGGTGTCTTCAGCTCCCTCCTTGAGCTGGTCCTCCACCTTCAGCAAAGCAAGCAAAAGGTGGAGTAAAACAGGAGGAAATGGCTTGGATAGCGAGGGGCCATCGAGGTCAGTGTCTTCAGTTCCCTTTAAGAAGGCAGTCTTCTGTCAGAGCAAACAAGAAGCTACAACTCCTTAAGCCAGTATTTTTTAGACTTAGAATAGTTTCCCATAGACTTCCACATTCTTCCCAATTTTAAATAATTTTGAGTACAGGGAATGTATCAATTCCGCCTACCCATCCCCTACATAACATCCTCCCCTAAGATATGGATACAGTTTTATTATAACAAGTTTGGAGTAAACTTGGGTAGAGTCTTGATAGAATTATTACTGGGGAAAAGGGGAAATCAACTGTGCTAAAATCCAAAATTGTATATTTACTAAATGCACTTTAAAATGAGTGACATGCAGTCACGAATTCTCTGAAACAGGCTCTATCGATTGCTTCAACAGATTTTGGAGAACTTTCTGGGGTGTTTCATTACTTGTTTAATTAGATTCTTCAGCACTGCCCTACTGGGATTTTCCTTTCTCTTTATTTTTTTAATTTAGTCCAGGAAACACACTTTTTTTTAAGGCTGAAATCTTCACAACTATAATCACTTTAGGCTGCAGTAGTTTCTGTGTTTGCACAAAGTAATGAGCTACAAAGGTACAATCTTGCTTCTTCTATAGTCACCATTTGAGAAAATTTTCCTTCCATGCAGGTTAGAGTTTGGGTTAAGTGTCTTCGTTTTAACGAGTATGTCAATCCTACGTTCCACCTGGCTGGTTTTTAAAGTCCTTAGACCTGCCATTAATTGGCACATGGAGAGCAGCTTCCAATCTATAGGATTTGCAGGGCTTGCAGGACACATAACTGACACTTTTGCTGCTGTTCCAATGTCTCTAATTTTGTGTTTGGGGAAAAAATAGAATATTTCCTGAAAACGAAACCAGCCACCCAGTTTTCACTATATTCTAGTGAAAAGTAATCTAAGGTGCATTGACTCTTAACTTCGTGACAATTGAAAGACCCTACTCCTAGCCGGGCATGGTGGCGCACGCTTGTAATTCCAGCATTCGGGAGGCTGAGACCGGAGGATCCGGGTTCACGGCCAGCCTCAGCTACCTAGTGAGTCACTCTGCAACTTAGTGAGACCCGGTTTCAAAATAAAGAATAAAAAATAGGGCTGGGGGTATAGCTCGGAGGTAGAATGCCCCTGAGTTCAATCCCTAGTACCGCAAAAAAAAAAAAAAAAAAAAAAAAAAGAAAGACCCTACTCCTTTGTGAAGTCTTTTTCATGTGTTGGGGTGGGAGGCTGGAACAGAAATTAAACATTGAGCCAGGTCAAATATCTGATCAACATCCTTGTAGTGTCTGGAATACATGGGAGTCCTGAAGGGTGCCCAGTGGAAGAGATAATAAAGCAGTTGATACTCTTGCTTCTGTGTAAACTCTGCTGATTCTCTGGACAAGCCCAGTGTCTCCCTGTGAACACTAAAGTCTCTGACTCAGCATTACTATGACTTAGGGTCCTCTCTTCTCTGGCCTCAGCTAAAATAATGGAACTTCTCATGTGCTAGAGTTGTGCAATCAGTCAGGCATGGTGGTGCATGTTTGTAATCCCAGCAGTTGGGAGGCTGAGACAGGAGAATTTCATATTTGAGGACAGCCTCAGCAATGTAGCAAAACGCAGCAACCTAGCAAGACTCTGTCTCAAAACAAATAAACAAAAAGGTCTGGGGGTCTAGCTTGGAGGTAGAACGATTCTGGGTTCAATCCCCATCAATAGACACACACACACACACACACACACACACACACACATTATACAATGTTTTTTTGCAAATTATGGACACATTTTCTGCTTTGTATTATACTTTGTTGAAGTTCCAAAATCCAGCTCTGCTCCAGTGTATTGCAGAATTTTTTCTTATTATGTCTCTGTTTGTTTCTGAGTCCTGAAAGAAGAGTTTATTTCCATGCACGCCTCAGAAGTGAATATGCTGTTCCCTGGGATGCAGTATGGCAATATGTTCTATTCAGAAACAGCTCTCTCCAGAGAGAACTAAAATCTATCAGCAGACCCAAACTCTATTTCTTTGTGTGATCCTTCATGTTAATAAGATATGGGCTTCTTTGGTACTCGAGATTGAACTCATAATCTACCTCTAAGCTATACCCTCAGACCTTTTTACTTTTTGTTTTGAAACAGGGTCTTGTTAAATTGCTGAGGCTGATTTCAAACCTGTGACCTCCCTGACTCAACCTCCCACGTATGGAGATTACAGGCACATGCTGCTATACCAAGCAAAAAGATATGTTTTTAAAACTCCTGGTTTCTTCACACCAATAGGATCCCAAAGACCATTCCACACTGCCAGATTGGTCTGATATTCACTCATGGACATAGTTTAGACTCAAGCTAGATCCTAACCTATGTTTAGTTTTATTGTTGTTCCAGCAAGACTACTAGAGAAATTAGTCTTTTGACCTTAGACATTTGATATTTCTTCACCATTGGCTTTCCACTATGCAGCCGTCCACTTCATATCTCCTTTCAGGAAATGGAAGTTGCAATTGTGTCTCCTTCAAAGCTGTCATTAGATTTTCTGTCTGTCACAATGCTGATGATGTGTACTCTTTGGTAAAACTTGAGGACCAGGCAGGGAGTGGTATTTCTTTCTATCATGCTTTAGAATAAAAAGAAACAAAAACTTTACTTATACACAAATTTGATTGTTTTATAATAATTTAGTAGAAATGACTTTAGTGATTGTGATCATTTTCCTATCTTAGCTAGGAAAGTCAATGGAGCCTTTCTGACCCAACACATTCAATCGTAAAATGTGTCCACAAACTAAAGTTGAACTAAATTTTATTGCTGCTTCATCAGTTATTATTTATGCATATGATCCACTTGTTATCTTCTTTTCTAAGTTTATTCATCAACATTGTGTTTGTTGCATACATTTTATAAACCACCAACATATTTTTGCTAAGTGATAGGTTAGGGATAAATTTCACTGGAAGTGTAAAAAATATGTCATGTTTTAGTGTTAAGGAGCTTAGGCTGAGCCCGGCAGGTTCAAAGCAGAAGGGGTGGTGGTCTCAGGTATTTGATAAAGATTTAAGGATCTTAGCAAAAGACATAAGATATTCATATCTGAAGTTTGTTATACAGCAGAATTAAATGTATTTTCTTTTCGTATGTATGTGTGTGCTTATGTTTCATTGAGCACATTAAAAGATGCATCATTGCAGTAGACTAAAAGTTGGCATCCTTCCCAAAATGTGTATGTTGAGACTTAACTGTCAATGGAATTTGGAAGTAGAGACACTGGGAAGTGATTCCATCCTGAGAGTGAAACACTTATGAATGAGGTTCAAGCTCTTATAAAAGGAGCCCCAGAGAATGGCTTTGCCCCATTCACCTTGTGAGAAACCAGAAAAGAAGGCAATGCATCAGGAAGACTGGTCCTATCAGACACTCATTCTACCAATGCCTTCATCTTGCACTTCTTGACATTCAGAAGGGTCAGATGTAAATTCCCATTGTTCGCAGACCACCATTTAATAGATGGCATTTTGTTTCCTTAGTCCAAATGATCTAAAGACATCATGTAGCTTCATTTTTTTCTGGGGATGTTCCCTATATAGTAAAACTAACAGATAACTTTCAGAGAAATAATTTTATCAGTGAGTATTTACTTAGCTCCCTTCAGCTGTCAACCCACTCAATAATTTCTATTCCTTACTGTAGACTCTTCATCCTGGAACATCTTTGAGAGGAAGGGAGCCCTTCATTTGACAATCTTTATAGTCCTGGAAGACTATGTAGTATGTGCCATTTGAGCTCTGTCCTCCAGTCAGAAGAAAGAGTTTGTTCTATCTTGTCTGTTCCTTTTCACACAAACATATAGACTGGGAGATGATGTGAATATATTATTTAGAAATCCAATAGGGAATCATAAGCCTTTGTTAAATTCAGGGTTAGATTTGTTCTGTAATATGGAATATTGGTATTCATTAGTAATAGCAATTGCTTTGTTTATTTATTTTGTTTCATTTCTAACTAAAATGGAACAGGATTTAGGAAACGTTATGCACGGCACTACAATAACTTGAAAAATCTTATAAATGTAGACAAGAATATTCAAAATAAAATGTATGTAAACATGATTTAAAAGCAAATAACCTTAAAAAAAAAACTATACTTGGGCCAGGTGTGGTAATTCCAGCATTTGGGAGGCTGAGACCGGAGGATCCAGATTGGTGGCCAGTCTCTGCTACCTAGTGAGGAACTCCGCAGCTTAGTGAGACCCTGTTTCAAAATAAAAAAAGAATAAAAAATAGGGCTGGGGGTGTAGCTCGGAGGTAGAATGCCCCTGAGTTCAATCCCCAGTACTGCAAAATACAAACAAAAAAACTATACTTTTTAGAAAAGAATGTAGAAATATGAAACAGAATAATTGTGTGTGTGTGTGTGTGTGTGTGTGTGTGTGTGTGTGTGTGTGTGTGTTTTACTGGTGATTGAACCCAGGGACAGTCTATCTCTGAGTTACAACCCCAGCCCTATTTTTAATTTTTTTTATCTTGAAATAGGGTCTCACTAAGATACTAAAGGTCTCACTAAGTTTCTAAGGCTGGCCTTGAACCTGCAATCCTCCTATCACAGCCTTCCAAGTACTGAGATTTCAGGTGAGCCTGGCTGAAACAGAATAACAATTTTTAAGTCCAACATAAAAGATAGCAGTTTGATATGAATGACAAACACGAAGGACATATAGACGTGAGTATATTATTTATGGTTGATGCTCCCATTTTTAAAAAAACTGAGTTTTAAAAATAAGATTTAAAAAATAACTTATTTCAGCTTTTGAGTACCTGTGATTTTGAAGCTTGTCTTGCTGGCAAGCCAGAGAAAGTAGATATTTTTTGGAGCACATTTTTCATTAATCAGAATGAAATTACCTCTTGTTGGGTACCAAATTGAACATATATATATATATCGTATGCATGCTATTCTTGATGGCTATTTATGAGAGCCTTCCTTTTACCTCCCTTGCAGGAATTCTATAATAATTTGATTTAAATCTTTCTCCAAGGAGAAAATGGTACCTAATTTACTATACTATAGCTCAGAAGATCATTAATGTTTTTAATGAATCATTCTCCTTTGTAAAGAGAGAAATATATGGTTTCTGAACCCTGAATTATAAAAACTCCTTCTCAGTAATTAAAAGATAAAAATAAGCCAGACAGACAGCATAAACCTTTTTACATTTATTTATGCATTCACAGTATCTTTCATAGAGTTGCGGGCACACATTTCCCATCTCTACCAAATTTCAGTAATACTGTGGCCTACTTTACATTTCATCTTTGCAAATACTTCTGATTTGCTCCAATAGTATAGTCAGTGTGCATTTATGTGGAACATCTTCACAGTAAAAACAAAAATAAGCCTCTTTCAGAAGGGTTTACTTAAGAATGAAGAAATCAGCATAGAACTACTAGCATATGACAAATCCTGCATTTTTCTTTCACTTGTTCTTATCCCAGTAGGAAAATAATCACACACACACACACACACACACACACACACACACACACACACACACGAAAATTTCCAGAAAAATAACATTGGGCTTAAATCAATGTTAATGTTATATGGAGATAGTTGTAGGGAAAAATCACAGTAATACTTTTTATTATATTGTTTACGTTAATTTTTCTCTAATACTTAATAATGCCAGTTTCCTGTAAAATGACATGGATGGAGACTGGGTCCTCTCAGGCAGCAGAAAGGACATATCTCTCAGTTATTTGTAACTTACTAAATACATTTAGCCACTAGAATAACATTTGATGATACTATGAAGAGTTAGAAAAGAGATCCAACAGACAGGGAGAGTTATTTCCAGAGGATGATCCAAGTCTTAAGACAAATGGTGCCAGATCTCCAAATCATTAGCAAATTTACCCACATGTCCTAGGCATATTTGAAGACATGAAAATGAGCATAGGAAGTCATAAAGGCAAAATATAATTATGATAATAAGATTTTATAATGGACTTTCTATATTTTTCTGTGTATGATAAATATAATATTAAAAGGATACACAAGGAAAGAATTGTACACTAATATACATTATGTATTTAGAGTTTAAACAGTATATTTCTGTAGTTAAGTTCTTCCATCTATATTATCACATTTGATACTTATTATAAGTCTATGATTTATCCATTTTATGCATAATAAATTCTTTAAAAGTATATCCCATAATAAATTATATAGCCCTTGCTATACGCTGGCAACATTTGAAAGAGATTTGTGGTTAATAACTCAATTCTTCAAATGACATGTAAAGTGTAATCTATTATTAGTTTCATTTTTCAGATGATAAATGTGAGTTTAAGTTACTTTCCCAAATCACAAGTTAACAATTAATGGGAGTCAGGAATAAAATTTGGGAGAGAGAGAAAAAAAGGAAGGATGTAAATAAGGAGAAAAGAGACAGTGAGAGAGGGAGAGAAAGAAAAATGGAAATAGAAATAATAGAAATATAAATGTGCATGCAAAAATATCATTTTTAGGCCTTTGGATATTGGGGGGAAATTCCAAAGCTCACTGAAGTCTCCCTGACAGAGAAGGTTGCTGTATCTCCTGCCCTGTACAGTTGTCCTGATGTAGTTAAGTTCTCTCATCCCATACTTACATTAAGAGAATTTTTACCCATTTCCCATGTTTTCTGGCATCTTTCCATCCATCATTCTACCATCAGCTTTGAGACAATTTGACAACACAGGTTCATGTGCACCTATGAACACAAGAGTTTTTCAGGAGAGAAACTCAATTCGTAGAAAATATTGCACAACTCATTATATTTTCATTTTTCAATAAGTAAAAAAGGGAACAAAACTAAGGCCACTGCATTGACAATATGGCATTTTCTCATAGACATTTTGAAGTCATTCCAATAAAAATATTTATAGTACAACCATTATCCATTCAGTCTCTAAACTCTTTTGCTGACTTCTCCTTGATACCTATTTACCTGGGCTTCTGTAATCACAGGCTAGCAAGAGACAATGATAATTCAATACTGATTACCAAGTTGGGCATGGGCATGGTGGTGCATACTTGTAATCCTAGTACTTGGGAGACTGAGACTTGGAGAATCACAGGTTTGAGGACAGCCTCCGAAATTTAGTAAAGCCCTCTGTAACTTAGTGAGACCCTGTTTCAAAAAAAAAACAATAATATAGGGCTGAGGGCATAGCTCAGAGGTAGAATGCCCCTGGGTTCAATTCCCAGTAACACACACACACACACACACACACACACACACACACACACACACACACACACACACACAAAATTGGTTATCAAGATCATCCTCCTGATACATGACAGATAACTTGATAGGGTCCTTTATATATTTATTATTGTGGTGCCTTATTTTATCACTTTTTCTTAATCTTTATATGTAATCCATATCTTTCTTTTACTACTTGGTACCTATTTGAATATAGTTAGGGATATATTTGTATTTGAAAATACATGTGGTTTGCATGTATTTGTATTATTGTATATCAGTGTTTTATAGTTTAATAAATATCTTCTTACAATTTAAAACTTTCTACCTAGGTGTCCATTAACTTATGAATGGATATTGAAAATGAAGTATATACACACAATGGAATTTTACTCAGCTAAAAAGAGAAACAAAATTATGTCATTTGCAGAAAAATGGATGGAACTAGAGAATATTATGTTAAGTGTGATCAGCCAGTCACAGAAAGTTGAGGGTCCCATGTTTTCTCTCACGTGGAAGCTAGAGAGAAAATAGGAAATAAAAGGGATTTTGAGCCGGGCGTGGTGGCACACGCTTGTAATCCCAGCATTCGGGAGGCTGAGACCAGAGGATCCGGGTTCGCGGCCAGCCTCAGCTACCTAGTGAGGCACTCCGCAACTTAGTGAGACTCGGTTTCAAAATAAAGAATAAAAAATAGGCCTGGGGGTGTAGCTCGGAGGTAGAATGCCCCTGAGTTCAATCCCCAGTACCGCAAAAAAAAAAAAAAAA
>PVLC010048257.1:0-10813 GCA_004027655.1 Graphiurus murinus
AAAAAATGGGCAAAGGATCTAAATAGACACTTCACAAAAGAAGAAATACAAATGGCCAATAAATGTATGAGGAAATGTTCCACATCATTGGCAATCAGGGAGATGCAAATCAAAACTACCCTGAGATTTCACCTAACTCCAGTCAGAATGGCAATCATAACAAACATGAACAACAACACCTGCTGGCGAGGGTGTGGAGAAGTGGGAACCCTAATACATTGTTGGTGGGATTATAAACTTGTGCAACCACTGTGGAAAACAGTATGGAGGATCCTCAGACTAATGGGAGTGAACCTACCATATGACCCAGCAATACCACTACTGGGTATATACCTAAATGAATGGAAACCAAATTATCAGACCGATGCATGTGTATCTATGTTTATAGCAGCTCAATTCACAATAGCCAAACTATGGAAGCAGCCAAGATGTCCATCCACAGATGAATGGATTACAAAATTATGGGATATGTACACAATGGAATTTTACTCAGCCATAAAGAAGAATAAAATCATGTTCTTTACAGGGAAATGGATGCAACTGGAAAACATTATGTTAAGTGAGATTAGTCAGTCACAAAGAGTTAAGAAGCATATGTTATCCCTAATATGTGGATGCTAGGGAGAAGATGGGGCTTAGGAGGGTCTCCAGATGAAAAGGAGAGATCCTCGATAAGCAAAGAAGTTGATTTAATTGTAGCGGATGCATGGGGCAAAGGGACACCCTAAAGCACATGATGTACCTACACAATCATATCAAGGTCACTCACTGAAGTGAACCTTAGGGGGAGGGAGGGGGAGGGAATGGGGTGGGAATCGGGGAAGGTGTCAAATGAGAATTGTGTGCACATATGTTGTTAACAATTTGTACTTAACAAAGATGTATGCTATATTGCACGAATTACTACAATAAAAAATTTAAAATAAAATAAAATAAAATAAAATTTAAAGGAAACCTTTCTATATAATTTGGTATATTTGATTTAAGTCTAGAATAATGTAAGATGGAGTGCCTTATACATAGTGCCTAAAATTGAAGTCCCATGTATTATGCTTAAAATTATACCTGCTGTACATTGTACAAATTTATTGTACTTAACTTTAAATAGCACCAGTCTTAATGGCATAAAACCTGAACAAATGCATTGAAAACTCTTTTAAAAGGCCATTTTGTGAATTGGTCTAATGAGTCAAGTTTGGTTAGTAGGAAAGACATCTCCAAAATGAGCTCAATCAATTAAGTTCACAGAAAATAAGTTGGGCATTTCACATTTATCCATATTTAGCCTGCAATAGCTTTTAGCACTAGACTCTACTGTTGAGCACATTTGGGAGAACATACATGTCTGCTAGGAACTCTATAAAAGTAGGAAAACACACAAAATGTTCATCTAATTGTTTCATAATTTACTTTTAAGGTGCAAATGTATCTTCAACAATCTAAGGGAAATTCAATTTCAAGTGCAGTAATAGTACAAACTTAAATATGCTATGGAAAAATACACCTACTCCTTTATAATATGTATGACCTCTTTACAAACTGCTTTGAAATATAGTATAGGCCTGCAAATTAGTATTCTAGTAACCACTTCATCTTCTGGGTTCAAATGTAATAGATAAGAAAGAAGAAACAAAAAGACTTGCCAAACTATTTCAATTCTGAATTTTTTTATATTTTGTATTATAAATTTTCTTTAAAAACTTTTGAATTTCTGGAAGTTCTCAATCAAAAGTAAGTACTGATTAAGAATATAAACAAATTGAATAGAATGAGGCTGCTGTTGTAATGGTGATTGCAAGAGAATTGGCTCCACTCTTTTTTCTTGCTACCTGTTTTGAGTGACTTTATTTGTTCAGCCATTGGACTGGACATCCACAAGCAGTAACACAAAGTTGATGAGGATCCTGAGTCACTATAATCCAGTCAGAGCCTGTACTCTCCCACTACAGAAGGCAAAATTAAGACGAAATGGATGAACCAGGTTCTGTAGAGCACCAAATTCACACAATGTCAAGGTGTTCATTAAAACACAAAAATAGTGAATACAAATTAGGAACAAATGTACAGAGTTTCAAATGAATGAAAACAAAATAATGTAAAAAACTGCAAATTTTACTATTTTTAATGTGCTTTTATTGGTGCATTACAATCTCACATCATAATGTAAATCATGTTGAAAATGACATAAATGCACACAGCACCTGCTGGGCTCCCCATCTCCCCATTTTCCCCTTCCCAATATAGAATACTGAGCTTTATGCTGGTATATTAATATATATACACATAATTGGTGGCATTATTTCCATTAATGAACCTCAGTCTTCCTCCTCCCCCTTCCTTAGACCTCCTTAGCTCCACTGTGTTTTCTCCTCCATTATCTGGAGTCCCTCTTGTATCCCAATTACTCCCCTAGCTTGTGCATATTAGAGAAAACATAACCCTTTACTTTCTGTGACTGACTAATCTCCTTAGCATAATGTTCTCCAGGTCCTTCAATTTTCTTACAAATGACAAAATTTTGTTCTTCTATATTGCTGAGTAGAATTCCATTGTGTGTATTTCCCATAATTTTGTAATTTACTCATCTGTTGATGGACACCTAGGTTGGTTCCAAAATTTGGCTATTATGAATTGTGCTGCTATGTAATGGGTATGCATATATTACATATATTACTGTAGTTCTCTAGTTTCAATCTCTTTGGAAAGATACCCAGGATTGGTATAGATGGATCATATGTTAGATCCATTCCCAATTTTCTAAGGAATGTCCACACTAATCTCTTAGCAGCTGAACTAGTTTTCAATCCAACCAAAAGTATAGAAGAGTTCCTAGTTCCTCACCAACATTTATTGTTATTTGACTTCTTGATGATTTCCATTCTGATTAGGGTTAGATGGAATCTAACCTGATTTGCATTTACCCGATTGTTAATGTTGTTGAACATTTTTTCATGTATCTATTGGCCTTTGTATCTTTTCTTTTGTGAAGTGTCTATTCTTGACTGGGTTATTTGTTTTTTTAGTCTAGACTCCTCTAAGTTCTCTGTATATTCTAGATATTAGTCCTCTGTCAGAGGTATAAATGGTAAAGATCTTCAACCATTCCATACGCTTTCTCTTTAGACTCTTGATGGTTTCCTTTGATGTGTGGAAACTTTTTAGTTTAATGTAATCCCACTTATTAATTCTTGTTTTAATTTCCTGAGCTTTGGGGGTCTTGTTGAGGAAGTGTCTACCTGTGTCTATATGTTAGAGTGTTGGATCTATACCCTCCTCTATTAGCTTCACAGTCTTTTGTCTAACTTCCAACTTCCAGGTTTTTGATCCATCTCAAGTTGACTCCTGTGCAGAGCGAGAGGTAAGGATTTATTTCCATTTTTCTACAACTGGATAACCAGTTTCTCCAATACCATTTGTTGAAAAAGCTGTCTTTTCTCTAGCATATGTATCTGACACCTTTGTAAAAAATCAGTTGGCTATAATGGTATAAATTTGTTTCTATATCTTCTATTCTGTTCCATTGGTCTATGTGTCTGCTTTTGTGCCAATACCATGCTGTTTTTATTACTATAGCTCTGTAGTATCATTTGAAGGCAGGAATTGTGATGCCTCCTATATGCTTCTTATTGCTGAGAATTTTTTTGGCTATTCTGGATCTTTTGTTTCTCCATATAAAATTTATAACTGATTTTTCTAGGTCAATTAAGACTTAAATTGATAGTTTTATAATTGTATTGACTCTGTAGATCACTTTTGGTAGAATGACCATTTTAATAATATTTACTCTTCCTGTGCAAGAGTAAGAAATATTTCTCCCTCTTCTAAGATCTTTTTCAATTCGTTCTTTAGTATTTTATAATTTTTATTGTAGAAGTCTTTTACCTATTTGATTTGGTTTATTCCTAGGTATTTTACTGGTTTTGTGGTTATTGTGAATGGAAATGTTTTCAGTATTTCTTTCTTCACAGTTCATGGTTGACAGATAGAAAGCTACTGATTTTTTTTTTTTTTTTTTTGGTATACTGCTTCTTTGCTGAATTTGTTAAGCAGCTCTAGTAGTCTTTTGTTTGAATTTTTTTTGGTATTCTAGCTACAGGATCATATCATTTTCAAATAAAGATAATTTTAATTCTTCTTTTCCTATAAGGATTTCTCTGATATCCATCTCTTGTCTTGAGTACTTGTTGCTTTTAAGATTCTTTCCTTGGTTTCTATGTCAGTTATTTTGATTATTATATGGTGTGGGGAGGTCCTTTTTTGATCTTATCTTAACAGTGTTCTGTATTTCTCCTGTATGTGGATGTCCAAGTCTTTTTCTAGGTTTGGTAAATTCTCTGAATTCATTTTCTCTGAAGAGGTTTCTGATATCTTTGGTTTGTGCTTCTATACTTTATTTTATCTACAGTTAGCACATTTTGTGTTTTCCATACTTGTATGTTTAGGCTGTATTGTTATGTCTTCTGTATACTTTTGACTGTCCCTTTATTTTTAATGAACTGTCTTCCAAGAGTTATTCCCTATTTTCCACATTGCCTAGCCTGCCAGTTGGTTTCTATTGCAGTCTTAAATTCATTTATTGACTCCTTCATTTTGTTTAAATCATTTTTCTGTTTCTTTCTAAAAACCTCAATTTCTTCCTTGATTTTATGTACACTTTCTTTAAGACTTTCCTCATATTGAAGATCAAATTCAGAAATCTCTTTCTTACATTTCCTGCAGATCAGTATTGGTAATCTCACTTTTTGTTGCATTATGGGAGTTTATTTTTTCCTTGCTGTTCCTCATTCTCATATTTTCAGAGTTCTCAGGTTTGTGTTTTAGTTGCTGGGGCATCTTCTTCCTCTTTTCTGTGAGTCCAGTGTTTATTTGTTATCCTTTTATAAGGTCTATGACACATATTTGTCTCTATCAATCTGACTCATATAATCTAACTTTTGAGTTTGTCTTCCAGAGCCTCTGTAACTAGTTATAGTTCTTAGTGCAGGCAAACAGAAGTCTGTGATTGGTTAAAGGCTACTGAGCTCTCCAGGCCCAAACTCCTCAGGGCTAGAGACTATGGGGTCTTGTCAGGTCTGCATCCTACTGATTGGAACTTAGTGCGTCTCAGGGACCATTGCTGCTATGCTGATTGTGAACCTGTGATACTGCAGAGCATTGACCTCAGGCCTCTGTGGCCAGTGGGTTTAGGCTTAGCAGAGTCAGAAATTACTATGTTCTGAGCTTATGCCTTGGCTCCCTTAGCTTTGATGGCCCCTGGTTCCCCACTCCAGATATGCTTGTGATGATCAGGTGAGGTACTTTCAGTTGCTAGCATGCATGCATACCACGCACAAACTCTGTTGAAGGAAAGGGAGCAAAGTTCTAAGCTTGTAGATATGATCAAGCAAAACTTTGCTGGACTCCTGGCCTCTTGGCTCAGCTTGGCTAAGATAGTGCAGCTGGTGTTCTTCACCCAAGCTCTGGTAGGGAGAAATTGCACAGTTCCAAGCAGGGGGCTTGGGTTCCTCAGTTCCTTAGCCTTAGGGATACCCCCACTGTCCTGGATGGCAGAAATCACAGGAGCCCTTGATGGCCTCCAGCACTAGTACTTACAGCACCCAGGTACTAGTTCACTGATTTCCAAGCCTACAGCTTGGTACACTGAGTTATTTTCTTCAGACACCATAGCTGGGTGTCATACAATAATCCTTAGAAACACTACAAGGGCTCAGGGAACTGCAATTGCACTAGAATGTCTCTAGGAGATATTTGCTAGTTCACATTTCTGCTGTGTTCAATAGTAGTCCCCACCCCCACCTCCGCAGGGGTAAATCTGAAAAGTCTCAGACCCCTGCAAGTCTATTTCCTTCTCATGCAAATCCCTGTAGCAGTGCAGGAAGGTCTCCCACTGGGATGGCTTGTTAACTTACAGTCTTGTGAGTGCCACTCCAGATCACTGCCAGAATATTTGGGTTCAGTTGCAGCTGCAGGGCCTTGCTAGGTCTTCTGATCTGCCCGACCTGTGTTGAGTATGGAGCAAGATGCTGATCACTTTCAATGATGATCTATAATTACTGGCCTCACAATAATCCATTTTCTTCCTGGTGGTTTCTGAGAACTGAAGTGCTGGCAGCAAGCAGCCCCAGTGTAGTGTGGCCAAGATGGTTCCACTTCCAGTGCCCCAGGTCTCTGTTTACCAGGTGAGTGAGATGAGTCGAGCTAATTTTATTCTATCCAGTATCCTGCCAGAACAAGCATTTAAAAGGTCAAAACAGTCTGCTTCCTACTCTTCCCAGCCAGATGTTTGGATTTCTATTGTCCAGAACCTAATGGGTTGGCATGGCAACAAAGGTAAGATGAAGGCCAACACTAAGAAAGTTATAAGCCTTAAAACTTAGAAGGCCACAGGCCTAGGAAGAGCAGAAAAAAAAATCCTCTCACATAGAAGCTGAAAAAAATGCTGACTATTGACCTGGGAACTTAGCAACCCAGATAAGGTAGACCAGATAGAACAAACCCTATTTAAGATCCAGGGTTACAGGAGGGCATCAGCAGTCTGCTCCATTTTGTTCTCCTCAGAGACATTGTGTTTTTTCTCTATCTCCCTCCCTCTTTCTCTCTGTCTCCTTATAATAAAAATTTGCTTAAGCATTGCAATCAAAGGAATTCTCCAGGCATTTTTTTTTCTAAACTGGCTTAGGAGGAGATCCATGACTAGAGAAGATCCAATCACCCCGAACTGTAACATATTTGGCTCTGATCATGGGCTTTCAGAAATATTGACCTTGGTAAGTCTAAGAAAATGGTTTTTTTCTTTGCCTACACAGTTACTATTGACAGGGAAAAGGGACCCACAGGGACTTGAGCATGCAGTACCACAGCCACAGCTGGGGGAACAGGACCCATGATTGAGTTAGTGCTGCAGCTAACAATAATATTTGGTCTGGTTAAAATCTCTAGTGTGATTATAGGTTTACTTAATTCTTCATGGCTATGCAGATGCAGGTGCATGAGTAGAGGAGGCATCTAGATCAATTTGATCCTTGGGCTTAGAACCCAGAATGGAGACCCCAGCCCTGCATTCTGGCTGCAATCAAATGTCACTAGCTAATTTTACAGCAGAATGAACAGCTGTAGTTAGAGGGCTATTTATAACAGCTAAATTTACATATGAACAGACTGTTGTAGGAGTAGGTCTCCTAAGATTATAAAGCATAGACAGTAAGTCAGAACTTAGCTGCTTGGTTCACCTGGACTGTAAAGTTTGGGAAAGCCCCATTGATTAATTTTCCATCATATTGTGGGAAATAGAACAAAAGAAAGCTCTCCAAACATAATATGTATGAGAAGGGAGGTGTTGATTTTAAAGCCACTCCTCTGGGTCAACCTACGTGCTGCCTCTGGAAGAAACAAGTAAACCCTTCCATGGCATAATTAATTGCATCTCACCCCTAGACCTCTGCTGCTGCTAGTCAAGCTGACTTCTGCCCTGGGTAGATAGATGCTTAGAGTTTAAATATTTCTTGGAAAAGCTTGTAAAATAATTGTAATGTGATTTGTTCTCTTAAACTCTAAAGGGCAACTCTAGGATTTTAGGGCTCTGCATTCCAACACCCTTTCCTCCCATGACAAAATGGAAAACACAAGACAAATTTACAGCAAGGTATAGCTCTTTTTACTACCAGAACTGAGTTTCATTTTTTCCTGAGCTAATGGACTTTTACCTAGGTCTGAGTGCATATAATTTTTTTCTGATTTGTTTTCTTTATTTATTTTATCTAACTAGAGGCTTTCTATGTTCCTATCTTTGTGGGGTTTTTTCCTTCCTATCTTCACTCAACAGCTATTCAAGGATTAATTATCTGTTTGATATCCTTGGAGAGAGGGGATGGACAGCGGTAATGGTTGGAGTGTTTGACTACCATGGGGAGACAAAGTGTCACCCATACCTGGCAGGCATTGACAACCATATAGGTCTTTCCCATGTCCGTATCTGGAACCTGGCTTTACTTTGGGCATGGGGATTGGTGGAACCCTGTTTCTGGAAGGGAGGGGGCTGTTCCAGAAGGGAGGGGGCTGTCCCATTTTCAGAAAGGAGAGGGCTGCCAATGCCCACCATACATTCCTTTGATGGAAAAATTATTTTCTTTTACCTAAATACCCTAAGAATTTAGAGACAATGAGTAGACCAATGAAATACTCCTTACTAATGTTTAGGAAAATTTAAAACCCTGTAAAAAGGGAGGATAAATTTTATTGGTCCACATGCTAAGTATCTTGAGTCTCATTCCCTTATTGGTCATCTTCCAAAGAAGAGTCAATGGCCACCAGAGAGAAATATAAACAATGATATTACCTTCAGCTAGATTTGTTTTGCCAGAAAAATAAGAGATTTAAAGTTCCATGCTCTTGGATAGGCAGAACAAATATCATCAAAATGGCCATTCTCCCAAAACTGATCTACAGATTCAATGCAATACCCATGAAATTACCAAGGTCGCTCCTCACAGACATAGAAAAATCAGTCCTTAAATTCATTTGGAGCAACAAAAAGCCCAGGATAGCCAACATAGTTCTTAGCAACAAGAACCATGCAGGAGGTATCACAATACCTGACTTCAAACTCTACTACAAAGCCACAGTAATAAAAACAGCATGGTATTGGTGCAAAAACAGATACACAGACCAATGGAGCAGAATAGAAGATTCAGAAACAGACCCACGTGGTTACAATCAATTGGTTTTTGACAAAGGAGCCAAAAATATACACTGGAAAAAAGATAGCCTCTTTAACAAATGGTGTTGGCAAAACTGGTTAACCATACGCAGGAAAATGGAAATAAACCCCACTTTCTCACCCTGCACAAGAGTCAACTCAAGATGGATCAAACACCTAGAAGTCAGGCCAGAGGTCTTGCAGCTATTTGAAGAGGACATAGGCCCAACACTTCAACACACAGGCAGAGGTAAAAACTTTCTCAACAAGACCCCAAGAGCACAAGCAACACAAAGGAAGATCAATACAGGGGATTGCATTAAACTGAAGAGCTTCTGTGCAGCAAAGGAAACTATCAAGGGCCTCAACAGAGAGTCCACAGAGTGGAAGAAAATTTTTGCCAGCTACTCTTCTGATAGAGGTCTAATATCTAGGATATACAGAGAGGTCAAGAAAATAATAGCTAAGAAAACAAATAACCCAATTAAATAATAGGAAAGGATCTAAATAGACACTCCACAAAAGAAGAAATACAAATGGCCAATAAAATGTATGAGGAAATGTTCAACATCATTAGCAATCAGAGAGATCCAAGTCAAAACTACCTTGGGATTTCACTTAACTCTAATCTGAATGGCAATCATAAAAAAAACCTGAACAGCAACAAATGCTGTCGAGGGTGTGGAGAAGTGGGAACCCTAATACATTGTTGGTGGGATTGCAAATTAGTGCAACCACTTTGGAAAACAATATGGATCATCCTCAGATGAATGGGAATGAACCTACCATATGATCCAGCAATACCACTCTGGGTATCTACCCAAAAGAATGGAAACCAAACTATCAGACCAACGCATGTGTATCTATGTTTATAGCTGCACAATTTACAATTGCCAAACTATGGAAGCAGCCAAGATGTCCATCAATAGATGAATGGATTACAAAACTATGGGATATGTACACAATGGAATTTTACTCAGCCATAAAGAAGAACAAAATCATGTTATTTGCAGGGAAATGGATGGAACTGGAAAACATTATGTTAAATGAGATTAGTCAGTCACAAAGAGTAAAAAAGCATATGTTCTCCCTAATATGTGGATGCTAGGGAGAAGATGGGGCATAAGAGGGACTCCAGATGAAGAAGAAGAAACCCTAGATAAGCAAAGAAATTGACTTAACTGAAAGTGATGGAAGGGGGTGGGGGGAGGGGGGCACCCTAATGCACATGATGTACTTTCACATATATACCAAAGTCAATCACTGAACTAAACTTGAGAAGGAGGGAGGGCGAGGGAGTTGGGTGGGAATTGAGGAAGGGGTTAAATGAGAAATGTGTGCGTATATTCCTTTATCAGCTTGTACCTAACAAAGATGTAATATTACAATGCACCCATTAATAAAAAAAAAGAAAAGACTCAAATCTATGCCAGCAAAAGTAAATCAGATGTGGTCATTCTGGCCACCCTAACAAATAAATAATTGTCATGTCACCAGAGCTCAAAAAGACAAAAGAAAACTCAATAAACAGAAGGAGATGTTTGGGGGCATAAAGAAATATGATAATAAAAAAGTTAAAAGAAAGAGAAATGCTTGAAGTTGTAAGCAATTTTTAAAGGATAAGATGTATAAGAAAGTTTAAATGTGTAATAAGGTTGGTTACAATGAAGACAAATTATTTAAAGCATTTTCTAAAAATCACATTAAATGCATTGATTCTATGTATTCCATAGTTTAAAACAATTTGGTTTTCTTAAAATATTAAAATGCTTTTGGTAAAATTTTACAAAAAGCAAGCATAGAGAGAGTTTACATTTTATTAAGATAATTTCCTGCTATACATTGACAACAATGTTTTAGAGATTTGTGTTCCCAAAATGTACAAGACTTATAAAAATGTAAATTACTAAGCTAATGGCATATAAAACAAAACAAAATGCTAATATGCTTTCCAGGCTTATATCTATATATTCCTAATTGCATTATGACCATCTTTATGAAAGGATACAAGTAGTAACCCGGTTCTATGGCCCTGCCATAAAGAAATGGGAGTAATCATAGAAGAAGAAGATGAAGAAGAAGAAGAGGAGGAGGAGGAGGAGGAGGAGGAGGAGGAGG
>PVLC010048258.1:0-10815 GCA_004027655.1 Graphiurus murinus
TACTGGGGATTGAACTCAGGGGCATTCTACCTCCGAGCTATACCCCCAGCCCCATTTTTTATTCTTTATTTTGAAACCGAGTCTCACTAAGTTGCGGAGTGCCTCACTAGGTAGCTGAGGCTGGCCGCGAACCCGGATCCTCCGGTCTCAGCCTCCCGAATGCTGGGATTACAAGCGTGCGCCACCACGCCCGGCTCTTGTTTTTGTTTTTACTGGATAACAGCCCCTTAGGACTATAAGGGAACATAGAAATTTTCACTTAAAAGAAGGAGAGATAATGTTCACAGAATAAATTCCATTAATGCAATTAATAGGAACAGCTTATGTGCATGGTCTGAATATTTACTAACTTAAGAAAATCAAAGCTGCAGGTCCTAGTGCAGCAGGCTTGATGACAAGTATGGGGTTTTGCAGTGCCACTGAGGACCTGTAAATACAAAGATGCTGGCAGACGTTTTCTAGACAAAAGAAATACTTGGAAGCTTTTTGTTTTGTTTGTTTGCTTTCTAGTTGTCTGAGAAGGAACAGAAGGTTTATTGAGTAGGTGGGCAAGTGTTAAAATTTAATAATAATTAAATTTCCTTAGTAACTGTAAATTTTGGTCCTGAGGAGGAAAAAAAAAAACTCACTTTAAACAATATTCCAAGATCCAGCATTTACTTAAAATGTGTATTTTTCTTAAAAACTATCAATTTACTTGAGATAATGTGATATATGTCTTCATTTCACCTACAATGCTATTCATGGAAAAAAAAAAAACTAACCACTGATAGCATTATCAGAAATGTAAAAGTGCCATCTAAAAGCACTTTATAAGTATATGGCCTTTGAGCTCCACCCTGATAAAAATCAGATTGCATATGTGCTTATTCAAAGACCCTATACTGCAATTAACAAAGTATGTACAAGTAGAGATGCTGTTCCAGTTCCACTTACTTTAAAACATTAACTCATGTTTTCAGCCAAGTGGTGGTTCTGAATCTGCTTGTGATTATGAGCATTCAACATTCTATGTGTCATTTATGTACCTTCAGCATCAATTTTGCAGCTGGCAAACTATTGCTATTTATGTTTTCAGTGCATTTGAAATAATCTAGAAGTTATTTTACTTCCATTAGACATTAAGAAAGGAACCAAATGCAAAATCATTACTTTGCCAATTTACAGTGAAAGCCAGAGGAAACTCTCAAATGTATGATTTATTGAATGGAACTAGTTAACATTTTGGTCAGGTAGATTTATCAAATGTACATTAAAGAATTTCAGACATTTTTCCATTTGTGTTATTTTAAAATAGTAGAAAATAGCTCATTAAATATCTCCTATATTACAAGTACTCTTCAGAATGCTATACGCCTTTAATGCTAAAACTCAGCACCTTAAAGAGTGTTCCTATTATATATAGCCTCCATATATATATGGAAATTGAGGCTGCAGTTTGTTAAGATGCACAGCTAACTAATTAATGAAGCCAGAATCCTAGTACAGTTACTTCTGAAAGAAAAGACATGGCTCTTATAGTCTCAAATCTTTGAGTCTTTTTTAGGGATTCAGATATGCACTTTTGCATTTCTGAAGATAGTAGAGCTGTATGCACTAAATATAATCACAAGATTGAGCTTATAGTCCCGATTTGAATTCCTAAATTTTCCTAACTTCGAATTTGTGAGGCTGCGACAAAGGGCATCCTACATAATTCCTGTGCTCCAATTACCAGCACATTCCAAGCTGCTTTGGTCAATATTCAAGTCCCATAAACTGTTTCTCATCACCCCACTTCTTCTAAGTTCTGTCTTCTTCTTTTCTGCTTATGCTGAACATTCTTGGAAGAGTATTAGAACAATGAAACTTTGACCCACTATACACATTCTATTTAGCATACGTAGGATCCTGAATGTTAGAAGGATCATCTTTTGCATTAATTTAAAACTTTCCTAAGTGACTGAACTAATTAGCATTCCCACCAACAGTGTAGAAGAGTTCTTATTTCCCCACATCCTCACCAACATTTATTGTTTTTTTGACTTCTTGATGATTGTCATTCTAATTAGGGTTAGATGGAATCTCAGTGTAATTTTGATTTGCATCTCCCTGATTGCTAATGATGTTGAACATTTTTTCATGTATCGATTGACCATTTGTATTTTTTCTTTTGTGAAGTGTATATTAAGTTCAGTTGCCCTTTCTTGATTGAGTTATTATTTTTACACAAAGTCTTTAGAGTTCTTTATATGTTCTAGATATTAATCCTCTATCAGAGGGATAGCCAGCAAAGATCTTCTCCCATTTCATAGGCTTTACCTTTAGATTCTTGGTGGTTTACTTTGATGTGCAAAACTTTTTAGTTTAATGCCATCCTATTTATTAATGCTTGTTTTAATTTCCTGAGCTTTGGGGGTCTTGTTGAGAAAGTTTCTACCTGTGCCTATAGGTTGGAGTGTTGAACCTACAGCCTCCTCTAGTAGCTTCTCTGTTTCTGGCCTAACTTCCAGGTCTTTGATCCATCTTGATTTGACTCCTGTGCAGGGTGAGACGTAAGGATTTAGTTCCATTTTTCTACAAATAGATAAGTGATTTTCCCAACACCATCTGTTGAAAAGGCTGTCTTTTCTCCAATGTATGTGTCTGGCACCTTTGTCAAGAATCAATTGGCTATAAATGTATGAATTTGTTTCATATTGGTATGTGTGTCTGTTTTTGTGCCAATACCATGCTGTTTTATTACTATAGCTATATAGTATAATTTTAAGTGAGGAATTGTGATACCTCCTGCATGGTTCTTATTGCTGAGAATTGATTTTGCTATTCTGGGAGATCAGTGTGGAGACTACTCAGAAAACTAGGAGTAAATCCACCATATGATCTGGATAGTCCAAACTGAGTATCTTTCCAAAGGGGCCCAAATCAGAGAACTATAGTAATAGATGTATACCATGTTCATAGCAGCACAATTCACAGCAGCCAAATTACGGAGCCAACTTAGGTGTCCATCAACAGATGAATGGATTACAAAATTATGAGAAATAGACAAAGTAGAATTTTACTCAGCAATAAAGAAGAACAAAATTATGTCATTTGTAAGAAAATGAAAAGACCTAGAGAACATTATCTTAAGTGAGATTAGCCAGTCATAGAAAGTGAAGGTTCATATATTTTCTCTAACATGTGTAAGTTAGGAAGTAATTGGGATACCACAGGGAATCCAGATAATAGCAGAGAAACCCCAGTGGAGCCAGAGAGGTGGTCTAAGGAAAGGGAATGGGGAAGAATGAAGTCCATTAATAGAATTACTATCTTTGACTATGTATACATACATGACTATACCAATATCAGTTTTAGTACTCTGTATTGGGAATGAGGGAAATGGAAAGAGAAGGGGGGCCCACCAAGCACTGTGTGCATGTATGTCACTGTCACCATGATTTATAGTATGATGTGAGACTACAATGCACCAATAAAAGCATAACTTAAAAAATTTAAGGTCCAACATATCATTAAGGTCTGCCATTCCTGCACTTTTTCACCTTACACTGGCTCCTTCATTGATTATATATTCTGAACCCCAGCTTTTCTTTTCATCCTTGATTTCAAGAACTTATCTAAGTCTCTGCATAACCATCTCTTCCCTCTCCCCATTGACACTCAAAATCACCTCAACTTCCTGATTCAAGTTAACTTGTCCTTGACTGCTGCAGAAACTTCCTCCTATGCTTAAAAATAATGTGCCAGTATAAATATATCACATTGAACACTCCTAGTATGTACACTTATAATTCAAGAATGAAAATATTTTTAAAATAAAAGGGCAACATGAGCAATCCTTGTGGTGATGGAATGTTCTACATCTTGATTCTCTTAATGTGAATGTTCTATTTGTGATAGTGTATTAAAGTTTTACAAGCTGTTACTTTTGAGGGAAAATGGGTAAAGGGTATATAGGATCTCTTTGTATTATTTCTCACAACTATAGGTGAACCTGTATCAAAAATAAAAGTACAACTTAAAAAGAGAGAAAGAATTTATAATTTCAGCAATTCCATCTGTCCCTCTTCACTGAGTTTTTCTGCCTTGAGTTACAAACAGCTGCAGGTATTGTGGAAGGCAGAATGGTGGATTCTCAAAGATGTCTATCTGCCAATCTGAGAGCCTGTTAATGTTATCTTGCATTGCAAAAGGAACTTGGTAGATATGACTATGTTGATAACCTTGATGTATGAAGTTTATCCTGAGTTGTCCAGGTGTGCTTCATGCAGTCATAAGAGGCCTCAGCAGTGAAAGAGGAAGACAGCAGAAGACAGACACAGAGGAGATGTGACAATAGAAGCAAGGTTAGAGCAATACCATGAGAATGGCTTTGAAGGTAGAAAGGAGACCACAAGCCAAAGAATGCTTGAAAAAGCAAGGAATCAGATCCTTCTCCAAGCCTACATAGCAAACAGAGCCCTAACAATATCCAATTTTACCCAGGTGAGGCCCACAGATCGCTCTATCCTGTAGGATTCCAACTGACAGAACTCTAAGGAGTATTTTTTAAAGTCACTAAATTTGAGCTAACCTAATTGAAAACTAACAGAGACTTCATCTATCTTGAGAAAGTGTTCATGAATGCTGATGCTTCCTTTATAGCTGCTCTTATGTCTCTAATTCTACATTTCAGATTCTCATATTTGGAACCTGTGTCCATAACCTCCATTAATTCTTTACCTAATTCTTCCCTCCTTAATAATTTCCTCCCTTCTTAATAATTCAATTTTACTAAAACAATTTACCTCAACTGCCTTTAAAGGATATTTTTCTTACGAAATGTGATGAAAGCTTCTATTTCTTTGACATTGTCAGCATACCTATTCCTATTGATTTTCCCTTACATTTTGAAATTACTTTCTGCCTTGGTTTCTTTGATGCTTGACAGGATCTTAATTTTTCCTAACTTACTCAGGCAAAACCCATTTAGATTATTTAAAATATGTGTGGCTCTTTGGCCATTATCTCAAAACAAATCAACATCATCTTAGAAACACACCAAGAACAGCAGCTTTTTATTTTTCTTACTAATATCTTCTTCACTCTTCAAGATAGTAAGACATGCTCTTGACTCTTTGTCTCCAAGGTCAAATGCCATTGCCCTTCCAGTCTCTTCTTCAGGAAGTTCTCACTTACCTTAAGGCTTCTGGCTAGTGCTGTGAACTAGGGTGACTACAGTGAGTAAGAATATAAGAAGGCATAGTTTACTAAATTAGTTTTATCTTCCTTTTGAAAGATCTGTATCAACTAGACTAAACATAGGGAGGAAAGTTTACTGATTTAAGTTAATCTTTGTTCTACTAAGTTACCGCTGAGGAATTTTAAACATTCACATTTCTGAATAACCGGTAAACTAGATAATTAATTCTTGAATTTTTGTTAATCATGCAGTCATACTATATTCTGTTGGAATGTACATAATCCATAAAAACTCTATTTCTAGCCAGGTGTGGTAGCACATGCTTGTAATCTCAGTACTTGGGAGGCTGAGACAGGAGAATCACAGGTTCACAGCCAGCCTCAGCTACTTAGTGAGACCCTGTTTCAAAATAAAGAATAAAAAATTGGGCTGGGGGTGTAGCTCAGAGGTAGAATGCTCCTGGGTCCAATTCCTAGCTCTGCAAAAAATAAAAATAAAAATAAATAAATAAATATTTAAAATAAGCCTAAAGATACAAAAATTTCATATTATGTTCTAGTACTATAGTTTTAATAATCATACATTACTTTTTTAAAAAAATAACACAAAATTGGATTTTAAACACAAGACATGTTCAAATGGAATCTTGCATCAGGTAGCTTGATCTCAGCTGTGAAATTCTGGAGCCCCTTTTCCATAGTGCCTGATGCCTACCACGTGTCTCTCATTTTAAAGCTAAGACGAATTTTTTTTTTTTTTTTTTTGCAGTACTGGGAATTGAACCCAGTGGCAATGGCATTCTACCTCTGAGCTACATTCCTAGCCCTATTTTTTATTCTTCATTTTGAAAAAGGGTCTCACTAAGTTGTGGAGGGCCTTACTAAGTAGCTGAGGCTGTCCTCAAATGTACAATCCTCCTGTCTCAGCCTCCCAAGTACTGGGATTACAAGTCTGTGCCACCACGCCTAGCTAAGAAGGAATTCTGCACCTACACCATGGTTATTCCCATGTTACTTCTTTTAGGAAACAAGGTACACGTGGAATTACTTTTTAACCCCTAGAGACCAATTATATGCATTATTTAAGATATGCTGTATGTACTTTCATGAATAAGTAACCAAATAATAATATTTTGTATGCTTAATGATTCAAACAATAATAAAACTTCACAAATAGGTAAAAATGTGACTTAGAAAAATGTGCTTTTTTAAAAAAAATTTCCTTTGTATTCAGAAATGTATGTGGACATAGTCATCTTGTTAGAAACCAGCATTTATATTTCTAAGATGTCACCAAATAATCTCTACATGGTGAAAATACATTACAGGAACTGCCTGCGAAAGACATTCATCTTCTAAGCAAAATGCTCACCATCACCACTGAAATAACATGATAAATATGTGCTAAATAGCAATGACAGATGCAAGCACTTTCTAAAATAATACAAAACAAAGATTTCAGGGATGCATAAATTAATTTGCATCCCGGGGGTATATTTTCATCTTCTTGTCAATGAATTTACATTCATAACTTGCTACACATGAATTACATTACAGAGAGGTCTGGGATGTTTTTGTTTATATTTCTCCTTTTTTCTTCTTTTTTTTTTTTTATGGACTGGGTATTGAACCCAGGGGCATTCTACCTCTGAGCTACACTCCCAACCCTATTTTTTTATTCTTTATTTTTAAACAGGGATTCATTAAGTTGTGGAGGGCCTCACTAAGTAGCTGAGGCTGGCCTCAAACCTTGATCCTCCAGTCTCAGCCTCCCAAGTACTGGGATTACAAGCCTGCATATTTCTATTTTTTTTTTTTTAACAAAGAAGCACAGAACAATAACTTCTGAGTGCTGACCATAATAAGCAAGTAATTTGGAATGTTTGCCTTGTCCCACTAGCAAAATAAAGAATTTTGTAAATTCTAGAAGATTTCTAGGATTAGAGTGACACTAATGTAGACCATGGGTTCCTGCTGGCTCATACCTTTTCAAATCAGTGTTTTTGTCATTATCCTGTTCCACATAATACTTGCACACAATGAACCTCCTGGAACACCCATAGTCCTTCTTCATCTCTCTCTTTTATTCTACTTCTGTTCTCCAGCTGAATAAGAGAAAAAGAGATATTTTTTGTGGATTCCTGGCTCTTTCACATTTGAAACAATGTTTTTCTCCTTCTGTCATTATTTAATATTTAAACATTCTCTGTGAAATTTTCTTTCCAACTCATTACATTGCTGTATATTGATTAACCTTCTCAAGTTTACCTGCAGCCTAAATATGGTCCATATATTTTTGTTGGAAGAGTGAGCAACAATATTATTCAAAGTTGATCCCTTTTGGTTTATTACAATTGATGCATTGATTTCTTCAATTAAATCTTTCCAAGTGGATTGCATTGTTCACAATTCTGTAGAGTTGTACTGTCCAATATGGTAGCCACAGGCAATGTCTAGTTTAGCTCAAAATGACTTAAGTTTAGAGTAATTACAATTAAGTATGTACATAATATATAAATATATGATAAAATTATGTATAATTAATATAATATAATTATACATACTTAACATAAATAAAGTATATATAATATACTTAAATTATATTATACTATATTATATACTTATATACTAATATATTATTATATACTAATATATACTTATATTATATATAAGGCATATATAATATAAATAAAAACATAATATAAAGTATATATAAGTATATATATATATTTTTTTTTTTTTTTTTTTTTTTTTTTTTTTTTTTTTTTTTTGGTGGCACTGAGGGTTGAACCCAGGGGTATTCTATCACCGTGATACAGCCCCAGCCCTATTTTTCTTCTTTATTTTGAAGGAGGGTCTCACTAAGTTGCAGAGGGCCTTCCTAAGTAGCTGAGGATGGCTGCGAACCTGCGATCCTCCCAAGTACTGGGGTTACAAGCGTGTGCCACCATGCCCAGCTTCAGCATAATTTAAAATGGAATATTCTGTCATATTTGCCTCATTTCTAAAGCCCAATCATTAAATGCAACTACTGGCTGCCATATAAGATAGCAAAGATACTGTGAGAAATCCCTATCATCACAAAAATTTCTGTTAGATTGCATTGATTTTGATGAAGTCTGATAGTCTGAGTAACTAGAACTCTAAAATGGTCTTCTTGAAGTGTAAAATTTACAAAACAATACACAGGACAGAGGGTTTTTATTCCTCTCTGAGAGTACAACATGTAAGATATTACATGTAGAATGTATTAATTAGTATGAGAATGAGAATCTAGACTAATATGTTAGGATTTATGTTCTACCAAGGTCACTTCATACAAAAGGAAAAATAAAACAGCCATGTGATATTCACATGTCCTGCTCCTGATTAAAACTCTACCTGGCCGGGTGTAGTGGCGCATGCTTGTAATCCCAGCATATGGGAGGCTGACCGGAGGACCCGGGTTCAGGGCCAGCCTCAGCTACCTAGTGAGGCACTCCACAAATTAATGAGACCCTGTTTCAAAATAAAGAATAAAAAATAGGGCTGGGGGTATAGTTCAGAGGTAGAATGCCCCTGAGTTCAATCGCCAGTACCACCAAAAAAAAAAAAAAAAAAAAAAACCTCCACCTGATTTTCACAAATAATCCTTGGTAATAGTGACATTCATTCAATCCTAAATTTATCACACATCCCTATTTGCATGTTGATGATTTGTACATTTTGTAATAGGGAAAGGAAAACAAGATTCTTCCTTTGTGTTAAGGAAATAGTCATAATTCAATAAATATAGTATAAACAAAGACATTTCTAGATTTTATGGGGCCTTGAAACTTATGCAATTTTAAAAGTACTTGTAATGGTTTGGATTTAGAATGTCCCCCTACCCCTCACAGAAACAAGGTAGCAATGTTGGAAGTGGGGCTTGGTTGCTAAGGAGTCCCTGGGGTGTGACCTTGGGGATCATATATCCTTCCTCTTCCCCCTTCCTGCTCTCTTGCTGCTGGCCTCCATGACATGAGAGCAGCTTTGCGCCCTCTCTCTCTCTCTCTCTCTCTCTCTCTCTCTCTTTCTCTCTACTTCCCGCCCCCATGCCCTGAGCTTCAGACTTTGGCCTGACATGGACAGAACCCAGAATCTCCAGAAAACTGTAAGCAAACAAATCTTCCTTCCTCTAACTTGTGTGTTAGTCATTTTGCATTATAGAGGTGAGAATTTTGACAGAGACAGTACTTAAAGCATACCAATATTGGAAATATATAAAATGATGATTATGTGAGCATATTGGCAAAACAATACTCACCACTTTGAAAGAAGCCAGTGCAAGCAAGTGGCCCCAAAGATTCAGCTTCATTAGTTTACTATCAAGACATTTCTGAGTCTGAGGTTGACTGAAATAAAATGCTGTGTGAGAAGCCTGGCATGGTGGTGAACACTTGTAATCCCAGGACTTGGGAGGCTGAGACTGGAGGATCCAGGTTCGCGGCCAGCCTCATCTACTCAGTGAGGCCCTCAGCAACCTTGCGAGACTCTGTTTCAAAAAATGAATATGAAGTAGGGCTGGGGGTGTAAGCTTGGAGGTAGAATGCCCTTGCCCCTGGGTTCCATCTCAAGTACTACAAAAAAAAAAAATCTGCAGGAGAAAATGGCAATGAGTGGAAAGACTGGTTATGGCATTTGCATAGAAAAAGTAATGGAAGGAAATATGCATATAATTAAATGATAGTGCCCACTATTGATGTAAGGAATATGTAAACACTATTTTTTTACTTTATTCTTTAAATCTCTAGCAACTTATGTAGTAAAACTATATGGTTGTATAGTTTGTATTTAGAAACACATTCTAATGTCTGTGAGGAGTGACCTTGGTAATTTCATGGGTATTGCATTGAATTTGTAGATTACTTTTGGGAGGATGGCCATTTTGATGATATTTATTCTGCCTATCCAAGAGCATGGTAGATTTTCCATTTTCTAAGGTCTTCGTCAATTTCTTTCTTCAGTTTTTTGTAGTTTTCCTTATAGAGGTCTTTTACCTCTTTGGTTAGGTTTATCCCTAAGTATTTTATTTTTGGGGATGCTATTGTGAGTGGAATTGTTTTCTGGATTTCTTTCTCAGTGGTTTTATGGTTGGTGTAGAGGAAAGCTTCCGATTTTTTAAGATTGATTTTGTATCCAGACTTTGCTGAATTTGTTGACCATGAAATTACCAAAGTCACTCCTCACAGACATAGAAAAATCAGTCCTTAAATTCATTTGGAGCAACAAAAATCCTAGGATATCCAAAGTAATTCTTAGTAACAAGAACCATGCACGAGGTATCACAATACCTGACTTCAATCTCTACTACAAAGCCACAGTAATAAAAACAGCATGGTATTGGCACAGAAACAGACACATAGACCAATGGAGCAAAATAGAAGATCCAGAAACAGACCCACGGGTTTACAGTCAACTGATTTTTGACAAAAGAGCCAAAAACATACACTGGAAAAAAGATAGCCTCTTTAACAAATGGTGCTGGCAAAACTGGTTAACCATATGCAGGAAAATGGAAATAAACCCCACTTTCTCACCCTGCACAAGAGTCAATTCCAGATGGATCAGAGACCTGGAAGTTAGGCCAGAGACCTTGCAGCTACTTCAAGAGGGCATAGGCCCAACACTTCA
>PVLC010048259.1:0-10827 GCA_004027655.1 Graphiurus murinus
GTAGCTTGCAGGCAGAAAGCCCGTAGGTTTAGTCCCAGTACCACAGCAGAGGAAGACAATTACAATGCCAAAAAATGCTGATAATATGTTGTTATGGATCGCCTAAGCAAAAAATCAGCCCATGTTTACTCATACAGTCCCTTATTCAGTAAAATGAAATTTATGGAATAGTTTGTTCTCCTCGAAGCCCATAAAAACGTGTATCTCTGGATAAACTAGCTAGCGGTTTGGTATGAAACCTCAAGACATTCAAAGTTCCCAACATCCAAAGCTTCAAAAATATTTAATATAAGATTGCAAACATTTAAACTCTCAGGAGACCTTAACATGAAAAATGACTTTGAAGTTTTGACACAGATAATCTTTTTTTTTTTTTTTTTTGCAGTACTGGGGATGGGACCCAGGGGCATTCTACCTCTGAGCTACATCCCCAGCCCTATTTTTTATTCTTTATTTTGAAACAGGGTCTCACTAAGTTGTAGAGGGCCTCACTAAGTAGTTGAGGCTGGCTTCAAACCTGAATCCTCCTGTTTCAGCCTCCCGAGTACTGGGATTACAAGCGTGCGCCACCACACCCGGCTTACAGATACTCATTTCTGATCCAGTTTCAGTAAACAAAATTCAATAGGACAAAATATTAATGTTATTAATTAATACTTAAATAGGTTAGTTCCAGGACACTGATAAGGCAGTGCTTTAGTAGTTAATTAACACAACTAGCATAGTTCCAAATTTTTGTACAAAATATAATCTCGACCACATAAAGTGTTAATTTTTCCTTGTGATTTCATTATCTCCCTGAGTCACCTCTGTGTTTCTTGGTCATAGCAGAGTTTGACCCTAGGCAATACTCAGAAACCTAGCACTGTACATGGTGAAGTAAATAAAAAACAAAGTATCCTAAGATTTCCATTCTTCAGCTATTTTCCTTTTCATTAAAACACCTTCTAACTATGAATTAATTTTTTCCTGAGCAAAATATTTTCAAATGCTGAACACTATTATTTTTTATTTTTGGATTTCCTCTTTCAACACGTATTGGTAACCAGTACAGAAACTCAAGACATTTTAATAAATCTCTTGCAGACTACATTAATAACTATCATTTTTGGGGGAAAGGGAGTTGAATTTTGTCAAGTGCAAAATATTTTACCTGTTGAATAAAACAAACAAAACACTAAAGGCTGGGCATGATGGCTCAAACTTGTAATCCCAGTACTTGGGAGGTTGAGACGGGAGGATGGAGAGTTTGCAGCCAGCCTCAGTTACTTAGTGAGGCCCTCCCCAACTTAGTGAGACCCTGTTTTCAAAATAAGGAATAAAAAATAGGATTGGGGGTGTAGCTCAGAAGTAGAATGCCCAAGTTCAATTCCCAGTACTACAAAAATAAATAAATAATTAAAAATAAAGATAAAAAAATAAAATACAGCTGGTGGTGTATCTAGGAGGTAGAATGCCCCTGGGTTCAATCTCCAGTACCACAAACAAAACAACAAAAAAACACTAAAAAAGTACTATAGAAAACTAACAATGTAGCCGGACATGGTGGTGCACACCTGTAATCTCTGTACTTGGGAGGCTGAGACAGGAGGATCACAGGTTTTTGACCAGCCTCCTCTACTTAGTGAGGCCCTCTGCAACTTAGTGAAACCCTGTTTCAAAATAAAGAATAAAAAATAGAGGAGTGTGAACCCCATTGCCATAAAAACAAAAACAAAAACAAAAACAACCTACCTGCTTCTGCATTGGGTCCTTCTATTTTATGCCCTTAGGACCCTTCACAATTTACACCCTAGCCAGTATATCAAATGATACTAAGGGTGACAAATGGGGAGACAAAGACGACCCCGGCATTTGACACGCTGGGCCCAACAGCAAGCCGAAAGATGTCCCACACACCTAAATTCTAAAAACAATGGTTCTTCAAGAATGTAGGGTTATTTAAGAACCCACTAAGATTCACAACTGCTTTCAACATTTTAATTCCAACTCTAGCTGGATGTGGTGGTGCAGGCCTGTAATCCCAGTACTGGGAGGCTGAGACAGGAGGATTGCAGGCTGGAGGACAGCCTTAGCAATTAGTGAGATTCTCACCAACATAAAGAGGCTGTTTCCAATTAAGAAATAAAATTGGGCTGGGGGTAGAGCTCCAAGGTAGGATGCCTCTGGTTTCAATCCCCAGTGCCATAAACAAACAAATAAATAAAAAAAAAATATTTAAAAAACCAACTCTTCCAATATCTTTATATCAAAATAAGAAGAAAACTCATTAGAGTTCTCCATTTGATAGTACCAATATTCAACGACTGATGTTGGGTATAACTCGCTTTTACTGTTATTCTAGCAGATTTCAAGCTTATTTCTTCTAAGGTATTATTTGAGCATACACATTTATATGAATTCCTACCAACCGTGCTTTGGTGAATTGCTCAAAGGAGACAATATTTGTCTATCCTGGCAATCAGCCTATTACATTTCTCTTTTTTTTTTTGCGGTACTGGGGATTGAACTCAGGGGCATTCTACCTCCAAGCTATACCCCCAATTCCATTTTATTTTGAAACAAGGTCGCACTAAGTTGCGGAGGGACTCATTAACTTGCGGAAGAACTCACTAACTCGCTGAGGCTGGCCGTGAACACAGATCCTCTGGTCTCAGCCTCCCAAGTCCTGGGATTACAAGCGTGTGCCACCACGCCTGGCTTAGACTGTTGTATTTCAAACATTAACTACAAACCAAAAAAATGTTTAAAGACAAATAAATGTTTCAGAGCTGCTTGTCATCTGTTATTAAAGCTTTCCTTTATAGATAGATAATCAAGGACAACGGAGTGCATCTATACCAAGTCTATACAAGTAAAACCTTGGCTTCAACTCTGGTAGCAGAACAGGGAAAGAACAAAGTGGAAGGGGTTAGAAGGAACTAGTTCTCTTTTTTTTGGCTGTACTGGGAGGATTGAACTCAGGGCATTCTACCTTTGAGCTCCACCCCCAGCCCTATTTTTTATTCTGAAACAGGGCCTCACTAGGTAGCTGAGGTTGTCCTCGAACCCAGATCCTCCGGTCTCAGCCTCCCAAATGCTGGGATTACAAGCGTGCGCCACCATGCTTGGCTGAAACTAGTTTTTTTTTTCCTGATCAGACCCAGTTTTATAAATTTCACTTAGTAACTATTTTATATATTTAACAAAAGTCCCTAAAAAATTCTGAAAGTGAAAGGAAAAAAAAAGTTTAACCTCATTGTATCAAACCAGTGGCATTACACACAGAGAACTATTCCAAATGATTTCAAAACACTTGTGAGATGACTGAGTATCTTTAAAGGGATATACCCTAAGGTCAAAAAGAAAAAAACATAAACACTTTTCAGGATTTATATTGTTCTACCATTCTAAAACTGTCCTGAGTGTATTGTGGCACAAAGCAAGAAAAACTACACTGGTATTATTGGAAGCTGGGACTTAGGGCATAAGGAAAGGGAGAGAATTTACGTAAACATTATGTGGTACTGAATCTGAACCGGAAGTTACCAAATACTGACAACTTTTTTTTTTTGTTTTGCGGTACTGGGGATTGAACTCAGGGGCATTCTACCTCCAAGCTACACTCCCAGCCCTATTTTTTAGTCTTTATTTTGAAACAGGGTCTCACTAAGTTGTAGTGGGCCTCACTAAGTAGCCAAGGCTGGCTGCGAACTCAGATCCTCTGCTGACACACACACACACACATACACACACACACAATCTTGCTATGTTGATGAGAGTATCACTATTGCTGAAGCTGTCCTCTAACCTATGATCCTCCTGTCTCAGCCTCCAAGTACTGGGATCACTACATCCAGCCTGAGAACTGTTATTTTAAAAAGTGAAAGAAATGAAAGCATTTTAAAAACTTTGTCCCTTGAAAAGGTCTAGAAAAGCCGGGCGTGGTGGCGCACGCTTGTAATCCCAGCATTCGGGAGGCTGAGACCGGAGGATCCAGGTTCGCGGCCAGCCTCAGCTACCTAGTGAGGCATTCTGCAACTTAGTGAGACTCGGTTTCAAAATAAAGAATAAAAAATAGGGCTGGGGGTGTAGCTCGGAGGTAGAATGCCCCTGAGTTCAATCCCCAGTACCGCAGAAAAAAAAAAAAAGAAAAGGTCTAGAAAGAAAGACTAATCCAAGAGCAATGAATATTCTTCCTTGACAGACTGGTCTCTAAGCACCATTTCCCATTAAAATAAACTAGCAATTTTTGTAGAAATGGTGGATTGCAGGCTTGGGGTAGAAAATGTACAAAATGAGAGAGAACATCTTGTCATACTAGAGAGCGAGGAAACAAGTGAGGAAACAAAAATGAATCCAAAGGACTCAGGAGCTGGGAGAGGTGGCACGTGTCTGTAATCCTAGTACATGGGAGGCTGAGACCGGAGAATCAGAGGTTAGAGGACAGCCTCAGCAATAGTGATACTCTCATCAACCTAGCATGACCCTGTGTGTGTGTGTGTGTGTGTGTGTGTGTGTGTGTGTGTGTGTGGTCCTGGGGATTGAACTCAGGGGCCTTCTACCTCTGAGCTACACTCTCAGGACTATTTTATTTTTTATTTAGAAACAAGGTCTTACTAAATTGAGAAGGGCCTCACTAAATTGCTGAGGCTGGCTTAGAACCTATAATCCTTCTGTCTCAGTCTTCCATGTACTGAGATTACATTTAGGGGCCACCATGCTCAGCTGGACTCTGCTTCAAAATAAAAAGAGCTCAGAAGTAGAATGTACCCCTGGGTTCAATATCCAGTACCAAAAAAGAAAAGACTTAGGAGCCAACAGCCAAAGGCAGGACAATCCAAATTTCAAAAATAGTGTAACATATGGAACACGTTTAAAACCATGAGTGTACAATAATCCTTCACTGATCATCTTCAGAGGCTGCCAACCCATTATTTTGAAAACTGCTAAGTGGGGATATGGGCGAGGCAGCAGTTATCTTGCCTTCTGTATTCAGACTGCATCTTTTCTGTGTGTGCAACTGGGGATTGAACCCAGGGGCATTTTACCTCCGAGCTCCACCCTCAACCCTATTTTATTTTTTATTTGGAAACAGGGTCTGGATAGGTTGATGAGTCTCACTGCTTGCTGAGGCTGTCCTCGAACCTGTGATCCTCTTGTCTCAGCCTCCCAAGTCCTGGGATTACAAGCGTGCACCACCATACCGGCTTCAGACTGCATCTTAGAGTAGCTGAATAATAAACGAAGAATGTTCCAGAAAATATATGAAGTAATAAAATATCACCAACTTCACAAGCATAAAGAGAAAAAAAAATGTATTAGGCCAATGATTCGGAAAGTAAAAGAACCTGCGCGATCTTCCTAAGGTCCTGTAGATTTTTTCAGCTGGTATGTAAGCTCTTCCTTAACTGTATTATCTATGTGAGGTCTATTATCTATGTGAAAGACTATGTTTCCTTCATAGTCTTTCTTTGTTCTCTTTTTTTGTGTGTGTGATCCTGGGGATTGAAGCCAGGGGCATTCTACCTCCCAGGCTACAACCCCAACCCCATTTTTTATTCTTTATTTTGAAACAGGGTCTCACTAAGTTGCAGAGGGCCTCACCAAGTAAGCTGAGGCTGGCAGTGAACCCAGATCCTCCTGTCTCTGCCTCCCAAGTACTGGGATTACAGTGTGCGCCACCACGCCTGGCCTTCTTTCAATCTTTAACCAAAACAATTATTGCAAAAAATTCAAAGCAGCAGTTATAAAAAAGTAGCTCTCTTCTATTAAGTCAGCTACCAAAGAGATTTTTAAAAAATGTAAAACAATACCACTTTAAGAATAAGCATTTATTTTAATTAAAAAGATGTGTTATTTATGTTAACAAGTGTTTATTACCATTTGTGTGTGTTATCAGGCATTGAAGCTAGGGGCATTCTGCCTCTCAGCTATACCCCCAGCGCTTTCTTATTTTTTGTTTTGAAACAAGGTCTCATTAGGCTGCTGAGTTTCCCTACATTGCTGTACTTCAACCTGTGATCCTCCTGTCTCAGTCTCTTAGGTTTGTGCCACCATGCCCAGCATATTACCACTGTGTGTGTGTGTGTGTGTGTGTGTGTGTCCGTGCGCACGCACGCTAGAAATTGAACTCAGGCATTCTACCCTTTTTATTTTGAAACAGGGACTCACTAAGTTGCTGAGAGTGGCCTCAAGCCTGGGATCCATGTCTTACCTCCCATGTACTGAGATCTCAGGTGTGGGTGACAGCACCTAGCTTACTACTATTTTTTTTTTTTGCGGTACTGGGGATTGAACTCAGGGGCATTCTACCTCCGAGCTACACCCCCAGCCCTATTTTTTATACTTTATTTTGAAACCGGGTCTCGCCAAGTTGTGGAGTGCCTCACTAGGCAGCTGAGGCTGGCCTCGAACCCGGATCCTCCGGTCTCAGCCTCCTGAATGCTGGGATTACAAGCGTGCGCCACCACGCCTGGCTGCTTACTACTAAATTTCTTGGTTTTCATTTCAAATATGTTAACTGCCACACAAATATGTTAAATATGTCACACAAACAAAAGTTCTTTGAAATCTCCAATTTAAAGACCATAAACTAGCCAGGGGTGGTGGTGCACGCTTGTAATCCAAGTACATGGGAGGCTGAGACTGTGTTTGAGGCCAGCCTCAGCTATTTAGTGAGGCCCTCTGCAACTCAGTGAGACCCTGTTTCAAAATAAAGAATAAAAAATAAGATTGAGGGCGTGGCCTGGAGGTAGACTGCCCCTGGGTTCAATCCGACCCGCAGGAGTAGGAATTTTACAAAACAGTAAGTTTAACAAATATACTATACATGAGAGAGAGAGAGAGAGACAGAGGAGAAATCTATACTCAAGCTTACCAGCCAAGTACAATGTATAGATGGCCCTTATTTTGATCAAATGGATGTAGCGGTATTTGCTAGGGATTGAACTTAGGCTTGTGCATGCAAAAGATACACTAAAATCCAAATGGAACCTGTTTTTTCTGTTCTATTTTGTTGTATTTGGAAGTTTTCATAGTAAAAATTTAAAAAAATTATCCAAATCTAAATCTACACCTTTCAGGGTATCCAAAAAATTCCTCATTTACAAATGAGAGCTAGCCGGGCGTGGTGGCGCACGCTTGTAATTCCAGCATTTGGGAGGCTGAGACTGGAGGATCCGGGTTTGCAGCCAGCCTCAGCTACCTAGTGAGGCCCTCCGCAACTTAGTGAGACCCTGTTTCAAAATAAAGAATAAAAAATAGGGCTGGGGGTGTAGCTCAGAGGTAGAATGCCCCTGGGTTCAATCCCCTGTACCGCAAAAACACCAAACAAACAAAAAAAAAAGAAATGAGAGCTCCTCGAGGCCAACAGATAAATTCCAGCACAGGAGACACTCCAGAATCAGAACTCTATGTAGAAACTGTGTAGAAAACTAGGTTGTGAGGTAGGGACTGAAAGTTCCATGACTGTCTATTATTAGGGCGAGCATATAATCTATGGTCCCAACTGGGACATACTTTGCGAGTGAAAGGGGTGCTATTACTAACTATGCTAGGATAGAAGCATACAGCAGGACTCTTCCAGGGAAGCTAAGACATATGGTCATTAGCCATCAAAGATTCTTTTTAAAAAATAAAATTCATTTTCACAAAAGACATTTAACTCAAACCTTTGGGTAACTGTTTCCCATCGTAGCACATTACTAGTATTATAGTGGCGGAAAGATAAAGTATGCCACAGAAATGACTTTTCCTGTCTCTGGGCCGGCACATAGTTGTTTCATGAAGTGGGCTATGCCTACTTGCTGCTCAGTGTACCATGCAACTCCCAGCCATTCCTTCTCATACCAACTGTTCCAGATAAACTGTAAGAGGAAGGTTACGCGCACCCAGGAAGCCTTCTTCTCTAAAAATACGTATCTTCCCAGGGGACTCCACATGTCCTAGCCCAACTCCTACTAAATTCATGAACTGACACATTATTCCAAGCAATACTTCAAATCTTAAGTGTCCTATAGGTTAAGCAAGGAAGAATGAGGTAAGAACATTTGGGTCAGGTCAACCAAGCCCAAAGTTGGCCTTATTACGTATTTGTTTAAAGTGGTGTGACTGCAGTGACGTCTGCGCTCTATATAATGATGTCAGCATAAATTTCATTTAATTTTTTTAAGGGGTGCTGGTAATGGAGATTCTACCTTCAAGCTATACCTCCAGCCCTTTTTATTTTTTGTTTGGAAACAGGGCTTCACTAGGTTGCTGGAAGTCTCGCTATGTTGCTGAAGCTGTCTTCAAACCTGCAATTCTCCAGTGTCAGCCTCCCAAGTACTGGGATTACAGGCATGTGCCACCACACCCGGCTCTTTTTTTTTCTTCTAATTTTAAATAAACATCTGGGTTAAGTACAACTTATATACTGTGCCACCAGTAAAGTGACAACCTGTTTAATCTGTGAATATTTTATAACACTATGCTTTTAAATGATGAATCAACTTTTCCATTAAAGTAGCCCAAATATGAAAATGCACAATCATTTGGTATAGAGGCCTACAATTTTAGTCTCATCCTAAGATATGCAGACATTATCAACCTATCTTTATTTTGTCCTACTAGTAAGCTATGCATTAAAGTTTTATTTGCTATAAATAAAACTAAATTTGTCTAGAAAATACAAAACTACTTTCAAAAGGGACTTCAAAATTTTAGATGTGCTCCTACATTTTCTTTCCTTCTCAAGGTATTCCACCTAACATTCTTCAGGCTGTGGGCATAAAGTTGTATTTACTTCCATGGATACCGCAGTTTGCACCACAGAAATTGAGAAAATCAAAACATACCCATTCATAAAATGACCAATGCTATATTCAGCATGTAATCAATCATGCTGCCTCAAAAGCCATTCTCTTTGTTCCGTTTGCAGAGGTTAAATGCTTGTCTTCAGAACTGTAATAAAGTTCTAAGGTGTGCTCTTTTATCTATCCCAAATATTATAATAAATATTTATTTTTATTTTTTTTGATATTGAGGATTAAACCCAGGGGCATTCTACTTCTGAGCTATACCCATGGCCCTATTTTATTTTGAGATAGGGTCTCACTAAGCAGCTGGTAGCGAACCTGGTTCCCTGGCTCTTGGCCAGCCTCAGCAACTTAGTAAGGACCTGTTTTAAAATATAGAATAAAAAAAATAGGGCTGGGGGTGGAGCTCAGAGGTAGAATGCCCCTGGGTTCAATCCCCAGTGCCAAAAAAACCCCCCCAAAAAACAAAAAACAAAAACCCAAACAGTTCATTATTACCTGGAGAGCATTCTCCTTTACAGAATCTGTGAAAGTGCAGATTACATGTGCTGTGCTGTGTACAGAGGTTAACACAGACTAAAGAGCAAAACAGGACAGGAAAAGAAGAAAAACATAAATGGAGATGTGTGTGGGGGAAGAGGGGGCTCAACGACAACCCCTCCCCCCAAAAGACAATGGGTGTAATTATAAAACAGCGAAGCCCCTCATGTGTATTGAAATTAACATGTCAACATTACTAAAGATGCTAACACAATACTGGAACATCCTAACCAGATCACAGTATCTAGGAATTATGAAATAATCTTGCTATATTCAGCAGTGCACACACCTAATTAGATTTTGAGTCTTTACGTTTCAGGAGAGGGGGCTCAGCATTAGAAGACAAAAATAAAAACAATATAAAAAAAGTCTTGTTTTGAGGGTAGAGTTGGATAAAAAAGGTTTGAACAACATAATTTATGCAGCTTGAAGAAAAAACTCAGAGGCATGAAAATTTTATATTCAGCTAATTAATTTCATCTCCACTAAGGTGAAGAGGCCAACATATATAAAGGTTTAACTTTTTTTTACTGATTTATTTATTTTGCAGTACTGGGGATTGAACCCGGGACATTCTACCTGAGCTACAGCCTCAGTCCTATTTTTTAATCTTTTTTTTTTTCGGTACTGGAGGTTGAACTCAGAAGCATTCTACCTCCAAGCTATACCCCCAGCTCTATTTTTTATTCTTTATTTTGAAACAGGGTCTTACTAAGTTGCAGAATGCCTCACTAGATAGCTGAGGCTGGCTGTGAACCTGGATCTTTCAGTCTCAGCCTCCCAAATGCTGGGATTACAAGCGAGCACCACCACACCCGGCCAATTTTTTATTCTTTATTTTGAAACAAGGTCTCACGAAGTAGCTGAGGCTGGCTGAGAACCTGAATCCTCTGGTCTCAGCCTCCCAAGTGCTGGGATTATAAGCATGTGCCAACATGCCCAGCTTCTATTTTATTTTCAAACAGGGTCTTGCTAAATTGTTGAGGCTGGCCTTGAATCTGTGATCCTCCTGTCTCAGCCTCCCAAGTACTGGAATTACAAATGTGGTGCCAGCACGCCCATCTCTAACTTTTTAAAATCTGATTTTAAAGCCGGGAGTGGTGGCACACGCTTCTAATCCCAGTACTTGGGAGGTTGAGATAGGAGGATTGTAGGTTCAACTAAGTGAGACTCTCAGCATCCTAGTGAGACTCTGTTTCCAAATAAGAAATAAAAAAATCAGGCTGAGGGTGTAGCTTGGTGGTAGAATGCCTCTGAGTTCAATCTTCAGTACCAAAAAATAAAAATAAAATCTTACTTTAGCCATAAATCCAAGTTACACAAATTAGTAATTTCCAATACAAACTCCAACTATTATCTATGGAAGGGATTCCACCTTTTTTCAAGCTGATAATAAAGTGGCACCTTGTGTAATAACGATCCTGTGAACAAACAGCCAATGGAAATTAAAATGCTTACAACCTTTCTGCAAGACTAAGAAGCTGAAATGGTTTATCAAGAAAGCAGAGGA
>PVLC010048260.1:0-10812 GCA_004027655.1 Graphiurus murinus
TGGAGGCCTTTTAAGCTGCGCCAAGCCGCAAGGTGTCTCATACAGCTCTCACCTGGCCTGGCCACACCTCCTGCGTACTGGTGCATGCGCTCTGATATGGCACAGCCCTAAGATGATATTCACCTGCAGCTGCTTCTGGTACTCTGCCAGGCGCCATCTAGAGGCGAGGTCCAGCTGGCCAGTCTGGGCCCCCGACAGTACCCAACAAAAATGTGTGATTAACCCTGTTGTACCCAAGAAATGTATAAAAATCCACGTTAAAATAAATAAATAAATAAATACGGAAAAAAAAACCATTTATAGAAGAGCTAATCCCAAGACTCCTCAAACTATTCCATGAAATACAAAGAAACAGGACCCTCCCAAACACATTCTATAAAGCCAACATCACATTAATAGTGAAGCCATATAAAGATAGCTTAAGAAAAGAAAACTATAGGCCTATATCATTGATGAACTTAGATGCAAAACTGCTAAACAAAATACTAGCAATGCACATTCAAAACCACATAAAGAAAAGTATACACCATCACCAAGTCTGGTTCCTCCCAGGGATGCAAGGCTGATTCAACATATGAAATACTATCCATGTAATTCACCACATAAACAAACTCAAAGGCAAAAATCACATGATCATCTCAATTGATGCTGAAAGAGCATTTGACAAGATCCAACACCCATTCATGCTGAAAGCACTACAAAGAATTGGAATAGAAGGAACATACCTCAACATCATAGAGGCAATAAACAATAGGCCCATAGTCAACATCATATTATATGGAGAAAACCTGAAAGAGTTCCCAATAAAAACAGGGACAACACAAGGATTTCCATTATCACCTCTTCTGTTCAATATAGTACTTGAGACTCTAGTCAGAGCAATAAGGCAAGAGAAGGAAATCAAAGGGGTAAAAATAGGGAAAGAAGAACTAAAACTATCCCTTTTTGTAGACAACATGATACTATACATAGAGATCCAACAAAGTCAACAAAAAACTTATAGAACTGATCAACAAACTCAGCAAAGTGTCTGGATGCAAAATTATTCTTAAAAATTCAGAAGATTTCTGTATGCCAACTATAAATGCACTGAAAAAGAAATCCAAGAAACAATTCCACTCACATTAGCACCCTGAAAAATAAAATTCTTTGTAATAAACCTAACCAAGGAGGTAAAAAAAAAAGAAAAGAAATCAATGAAGACTTTAGAAGATGGAAAGATATTCCATGTTCTTGAATTCAAAAGGCCTGAGAAAAATAAAATACTTAGGGATAAACCTAACCAAAGAGGTAAAAGACCTCTATAAGGAAAAATATAAAAAGTTGAAAAAAGAAATTGATGAAGACCTTAGAAGATGAAAGATCTACCATGCTCTTTTATAGGCAGAATAAATATCATCAAAATAGCCATCCTCCCCAAAGTGATCTACAGATTCAATGCAATACCCATGAAATTACCAAGGTCATTACTCACAGACATAGAAAAATCAGTTCTTAAATTCATTTGGAACAACAAAAAGCCCAGGATAGCCAAAGTAGTTCTTAGCAACAAGAACCATGCAGGAGGTATCACAATACCTGGCTTCAAACTCTACTACATAGCCACAGTAATAAAAACAGTGGTATTGGCAAAACAAACAAACAAACAAAAAAACAAAAAAAGCACAAAACAACAACAACAAAAAAAACCAGACACAAAGACCAGTGGAACAGAATAGAAGACTCAGAAACAGACCCATGTGCTTACAGTCAATTGATTTTTGACAACGGAGCCAAAAATATACACTGGAAAAAAGATAGCCTCCTTAACAAATGGTATTGGCAAAACTAGTTAACCATATGCAGGAAAATGGAAATAAACCCCACTTTCTCACCCTGCACAAGAGTCAACTCAAGGTGGATCAAAGACCTGGAAGTTAGGCCAGAGACCTTGCAGTTACTTGAAGAGGGCATAGGCCCAACACTTCAAAACATAGGAACAAGTAAAAACTTTCGTAACAAGACCCCCAAAGCACAAGCAACTCAAAGGAAATCAATATATGGGATTGCATTAAACTGAAGAGCTTCTGTGTAGCAAAGGGAACTATCAAGAACTTCAACAGAGAGCCCATAAAGTGTGAGAAAATTTTTGCCATCTACTCTTCTGATAGGATATACAGAGAACTCAAGAAAATCACAGCTTAGAAAACAAATAACCCAATCAAAACATGTACAAAGGATCTAAATAGACACTTCACAAAAGAAGAAATACAAGTGGTCAATAAATGTATGAGGAAATGTTCAACATCATTAGCAATCAGAGAAATGCAAATCAAAACTACCTTGTGATTTCACCTAACTCCAATCAGAATGGCAATCATAAAAAAAATGAACAACAACAAATGCTGGTGAGGGTATGGAGAAGTGGTAACACAGATACATTGTTGGTGGGATTGCAAAGTAGTGCAATGACTTTGGAAAACAGTATGGAAGATCCATACTGTTTGAATGGTAATGGTAATGGTAATGATAATTGAATGGTAATGAACCTACCATATGATCCAGCAATACCACTTCTGGGTATCTACCCAAAAGAATGGAAACCAAACTATCAGACTGACACATGTGTATCTATGTTTATAGCTGCACAATTCACAAGTGCCAAACTATGGAAACAGCCAAGATGTCCATCATCAGATGAACAGATTACAAAACTATGGGATATGTACCCAATGGAATTTTACTCAGCCATAAAGAAGAACAAAATCATGTTATTTGCAGGGAAATGGATGCAACTGGAAAACATTATGTTAAGTGAGATTAGTCAGTCACAAAGAGTAAAAAAGCATATGTTCTCTCTAATATGCGGAAGCTAGGGGGAAGATGGGGCATAGGAGAATATCCAGATGAAAAAGAAGAAACCTTCCAGGCATGGTGGCGCATGCTTGTAATCCCAGCATTCAGGAGGCTGACACCGGAGGATGCAGGTTTGCAGCCAGCCTCAGCTACCTAGTGAGGCACTCTGCAACTTAGTGAGACTTAACAAAGGAGTTGACTTAACTGAAGGGGATGGATGGAAGGATTTGGAGGAGGGGATACCCTAATGCACAGGATGTACTTTCAAAAATACGTTAAAGTCAATCACTAAACTGAACATGAGAAGGAGGGAGGGTGAGGGAGTAGGGTAGGAATTAGGGAAGGGGTTAAATGAGAAATGTGTGCATATATGTCTTTATCAGCTTGTACCTAACAAAGATGTGTGATTACAATGCACCAATTATTATAAAAAATAAAAATAAATAAATAAAAAAGAACTATTTTAAAATGATATTCTAATCTACTTAATTACTGCCATTTATTCAGTAGATTACCAACAAGGTTTGGTTATGAGAAATAAATTATAGTTTTTGTTTTCTGAAACTTAAATATGTCTATCAATATCTATATCTACATGGCTTCAGAGGAACATGTTTAGATATATGAAATAAAACAAACAATTTTCATCTATTTCTATACCTATTTCTGATATGTATACAGGATATGTTGGTAATTAAGATGAATTGTTTTATAACTTTGAAAAAGATCAAAACTCAGTAAGAATAATAGTTATATCAAGGTCACTCCTTACAAAAAAAATCAGTCCTTAAATTCATTGGGAACAATAAAATGCCCCAAATAGCCAAAGTAGTTCTTGGCAACAAGAACCACGCAGAAGAAAATACAATACCTGACTTCAAACCATACTACAAAGCCACTGTAATAAAAACAGCATGGTATTGGCACAAAACAAACACATAGACCAATGGAGCAGAATAGAAGACTCAGAAACAAACCCACACACAGTCAATTGATTTTTGACTAAGGAGCCAAAATCGTACACTGGAAAAAAAGATGGCCTCTTCAACAAATGGTGTTGGCAAAACTAGTTAACCATATGCAGGAAAATGGAAATAAACCCTATTTGTCACCCTACAGAAGACTCAACTCAAGATGGATCACAGACCTTGCAGTCAGGACAGAGACCTTGGAACTACTTGAAGAGGGCATAGGTCCAACATTTCAACACATAGACACAGGTAAACACTTTCTCAACAAGACCCAAAAGGCACAAGAAATTCAAAGTAAGATCAATACATGAGATTTCCTTAAACTGAAGAGCTTCTGTGTAGCAAAGGGAACTATCAAGAACCTCAACAGAGAGCCCACAGAGTGGGAGAAAAATTTTGCCACATACTCCTCTGATAGAGGACCAATATCCAGAATATACAGAGAACTCAAGAAACTCACAGCTGAGAATGTAACCCAATCAAAAAATGGGCAATTGATCTAAATAGACACTTCACAAAAGAAGAAATACAAATGGCCAATAAATGTATGAGGAAATGTTCAACATCATTAACAATCAAAGAGATGCAAATCAAAACTACCTTGAGATTTCACGTAATCCAAATTAGAATGGCAATCACCAAAAACACAAACAACAACAAATGCTGGCAAGGGAGTGGAGAATGGCAACCTTAATACATTGTTGGTGGGACTGCAGATTAGGGCAAACACTTTGGAAAACAGTGTGGAGGACCCTCAGACGAATGGGAATGAACCTACCATATGATCCAGCAACACCACTTCTGGGTATATACCCAAATAAAAGGAAACTAAACTATCAGGCTGATACATGTGTATCTATGTTTACAGTCACACCATTCAGAATTGCCAAATTATGGAATCAGCCATGATGTCCATCAACAGATGAATGGATTACAAAACTATGGGATATGTACACAATGGAATTTTACTCAGCCATAAAAAAAGAACAAAATGATGTCATTTGCATGGAAATGGAGGGAACTGGAAAACATTATGTTAAATGAGATTACTTAGTTACAAAAAGTAAGAAATCGGGTGCTCTCCCTGATATATGGAAGCTAGGGAATAAGTGTTTCATAAGAGGACTCTAGATGAAGGAAAAACCTTAGATAAGCAAAGAAGATGACTCAACTGAAGGTGATGGCGAGAGGGAAATACCCTAATGCACATGATGTACATTCAGAAACATATCAAAGTCAACCACTAAACTGAACATGAGGTGGGAATGGGGAGGGAATGTGGTGGGAATTTGGGAAAGGTTAAATGAGAAATGTGTGCATGTATGCCTTTACAGCTTGTACCTAACAAAAATGCATGATAACAATGCACCAAAAACAAAAAAAAAAAAGATAAAGAGGTAAAAAGTTTAAGATTTTATTTTGAATTATTATAAATTTTTTTGTTTCTTTTGAAAAATCAAACAAAGATGTGATACTATGCGACGTTACCTACCAGTATGAGCTTGGAGCAAGGCTCAGCCTGCTAAATAAGGGATGTGTGACATTTCTCGCTTTACATTATTTTATTCTGGAAATTTGGGCTTTGCTTCCACATTTAAAAAGGTTTTTAAGAGGCTCAGGATGCTGTCATCACAGGAGAACAAAGACCTAGGCCTGGCTCAAGAGGTATCCATTAACTCTACAAATACCAGCAGTTGAGTCAAGAGAACTTAGGTTTCTTATCATAAGACAGAAGGAAGCTTTTAGACAAGAAAGCTTGCCAAACTTTCTGCTTACCTATTTATTAACTAGCTACATTTAGCTGCCTGAGCAAATAGGAAAGATTTATCTAATGAATAGTTCCTCTTCACTTTAACCTTTACCCCCTGCTTTTCCTTTGCTGTGCCTGCTCTCTACTAAAAGAATAATTCATTTACACTTTTGTATTTTTTCCGCTGCTCCCCTAATCTCAGCAAACACTATAGGAAATAGCCTTTCCAGTTAAAGATGTACCCACTTAACTCCAGGAAAAACAAGGCTGTAAAAATTCCTTTTTTTGTATACCTTGTTGTAATGAGCATAAATATCACTCATGAGATGAACCCAAGAAATGTATAAAAATCCATGCTAAAAAATAAATAAATAAATTTAAAAAAAAAACCAGATGTGTCTTAAGATACATGGTGTGTAAGCATACTCTCACTCTCTCTCGACCTCGTCTTGATCCCCACCTAAAGAGGGACCCCCCAGGCTCTACCGCTTCTTTGAGGGCTGGCCCCCGGCAATACTATGGTAATAAGGGTATAGGGTAAAATTTTCAAATCTAAAAATTCTATAGACACAAATACCTTTCAATCTATTTAATTACCCTTAACTGTCTCCAACCTATTTGCCATATACATCATATTTTTAAAGTGTCAGTTACAGATAATTTATTCTGTTCTCCCTTGTTAGCAATCTGGTTGTATAAAAATATGCAGGTAGAAATAATCTTTATGTCATAAGTAAATTTAAAACTTGGATAAAAAATGATGATATGCATGTTGAGGGTTAAGATTTAAAACAGAAGTATACAAAATTTTCCCATCCAAAATTTTTATTTAAGGCTGCAAGACTTATTTTTCAAAAATTTGTAATAATTTGTTGTAAGCATAGGTATAATCTGTAAGGAAATAATTACTCTTTTGTTCTGCACTTGAATAAAGACTTTGTTTTTTTAATATGGTTTTAATGTGATCAATATCTCTGTCTTATAGGAAAATGAAAATTTCCTTCACTAAAAACAGTTGAACTTGCCAGACCCAGTGGTGGATAGAGGGTGAGTAGTACTTAAGTTTTTCTTAAATTTGAACCCTTTATATTGCTTTTCTTTCTTCTCTGAAAGAAATTGTACATTCAATTTTTCCCATTATGTTCATTAACTGTGGCTGGAATTTGACTTCCAACTGTTGCTCTCCTTCTTTAAGCAGATATATTCATATATAATTCATCTAAGCCAGGGACAAAGGAGTTACTCACAGAGTTTATAAAACTCTTTTCCTCAAAGAAGTGAAATACCAGTTGTTTCTCTTTTCCTATATTTTAAACAAGTAAGACTTCTACTCAGGTCATGTTTATTATTCCTCATTGATTAGTTTGTTCTCTTGGATGACATTTTGTCAGTGAAGCAGTGGACACATTGCATCTATTATCATGTGTCAAAGAAACATCATATCGATGGCTCATTTTGAACTTTGCTATTTTAGAAAACTATAGCTGAGTATTTTAGGCAGAAGTTTGACTTTTTGGGAATGAAGATCAATTTTCTTTTATGCGTGCCTGGGATGAAACTTATGTTTTGATTGCAAAAGAAATGGCTTTTAGAACTGTGGAGTAACAAAAGAGGAATTAAGATACAATTTGAGTAGCAATTGCATCAATGAAAGTGAGGTAGAATGTATTTTTGTTGTTTAAAAAAGAAAATAGAATCTGAAATTGAAACATGGAAACAAGGGCAGAAATGGAATTATATCTACCAAATCAAGGTAGTGAGTGAAATTCATAATCAAAAAGCTCAGAACTGAAACTTAGTTCAGAAAAGCAAGTGCTTATGAAGAAGATATGCATAGTTATAAGTTGCAAATATACATGTGTATATATACATGTCTGTTTATCTTATCTCCTTATCTTATTCATTACCTTCTAGTAGAACCTAGACTGAGAAAAATAGAGAACCTTTCTCTTTTGTCACTGGTGTATTTATAGCATCTAAAGCAATGTTGAGGTAAATATGGCACTCCATAAGTATTTTACTCCCAGATATTTTAAGATTTAACTATTTTAAAGGAGAATATTGGTTTATATCTTTTGAGATCCCAAGTTGTCAGTATTTATACCTGCATTGCTTTTAAAATGTAAATAAGTTGAAGTGTTGGGCCTATGCACTGTTCAAGTAGTTGCAAGTTCTCTGTCCTGACTTCAAGGTCTGTGATCCATCTTGAATCAAGTCTTCTGCAGGTTGAGAAAGTGGGGTTTATTTCCATTTTCCTGCATATGGCTAACCAGTATTGCCAGCACCATTTTTTGAAGAGGCTATCTTTTTTCCAGTGTATGTTTTTGGCTCCTTGGTCAAAAATCAATTGACTGTAAGTGTATGGGTTTGTTTCTGAATCTTCTATTTTGCTCCATTGATCTATGTGTCTGTTTCGGTGCCAATACCATCCTGCTTTTATTATTGTGGCTTTGTAATATGGTTTGAAGTCAGGTATTATGATGCTTTCTGCATGATTCTTGTTGCTAAGAACTACTTTGGCTATTTTGGGCTTTTTGTTGTTCCAAATGAATTTAAGGACTGATTTTTCTATGTAGGTGAGGACTGAACTTGGTAATATAACAGGTATTGCATTGAATCTATAGGTCACTTTTGGGAGGATGGCCATTTTGATGATATTCTGTCTATCCAAGAACATGGATCTTTCTATCTTCTAAGGTCTTCATTGATTCCTTTTTTTTTACCTCCTTGGTTAGGTTTATTCCTAAGTATTTTATTTTTCAGGGTGCTACTGTAAGTAATTGTTTTTTTGATTTCTTTTTCAGTGGATTTATAGTTGACATACAGAAAGCTTCTGATTTTTTAAGATTGATTTTGTATCCAGACACTTTGCTGAATTTGTCAATCAGTTCTATCAGTTTTTTGGTTGACTTTGTTGTTTTTTTGTTTTTTTTTTGTGGTACTGGGGATTGAACTCCAGGATATTCTACTTCCAAGCTATACCCCTCAGCCCTATTTTTTATTCTTTATTTTGAAACAGGGTCTCATTAAGTTGCGAAGTTGCGGAGTGCCTCATTAGGTAGCTGAGGCTGGCTGTGAACCAGGATCCTCTGGTCTCAGCCTTCCAAATGCTCAGATTACAAGTGTGCGCCACCACACTCAGCTTTTGTTGGGTCTTCTAAGTATAGTATCATTCATCTGCAAAAAGAGATAGGTCAAAACTTTCTCAACAAGACCCCAAAGGCACAAGCAACTCAAAGGTAGATCAATACATGGGATTGAATTAAACTGAAGAGTTTCCATGCAGCAAACAAAACTATCAAAAACCTCAACAGAAAGTCCACAGAGTGGGAGAAAATTTTTGCCAGATACTCCTCTGATACAGGACCAATGTCTAGAATATATAGAGAACTCAAGAAACTCACAGCTAAGAAAACAAGTAACCCAATCAAAAGTTGGCAAAGGATCTAAACACACTTTACGAAAGAAGAAATATAAATGGCCAATAAGTGTATGAAGAAATGTTCTACATCATTAGCAATCAGAGAGATGCAAATCAAAACTACCTTGAGATTTCAACTAACCACAATTAGAATGGCAATCACTAAAAACACAAACAACAACAAATGTTGGCAAGGGTGTGGATAAGTGGGAACCCTAATACATTGTTGGTGGGAATGCAGATTAGTACAACCACTTTGGAAAACAGTATGGAGGATCCTCAGATGAAATGGGAATGAACCTACCATATGATCCAGCAATACCACTTCTGGATCTCTACCCCAAAGAATGGAAACCAAACTATCAGAGTGATGCAAGTATATATATGTTTATAGCCACAAAATTCACAATTGCTAAACTGTGGAACCAGGCAAGATGTCCATCAGCAGATGAATGGATTTCAAAACTGTGGTATATGTATACAATGGAATTTTACTCAGTCATAAAGAAGAACAAAATCATGTCCTTTTCAGGGGAATGGATGAAACTTGAAAACATTATTTTAAGTGAGTTTAGTCAGTCACAAAAAGTAAAAAAGTTGTATGCTCTCCCTAATATGCTGAAGCTAGGGAGAAAGTAGGACATAAGAGGGACTCCAGATGAAGAGGGAGAATCCTTAAATGAGCAAAGATGTTGACTTAACTGAAGGTGATGGGGGAAGGGAGGGACACACCCTAATGCACTTGCTGTACTTTCACAAACATATCAAAATCAATCACTAAACTGAACTTGAGAAGGAGGGAGGGCGAGGGAATGGGCGGGAATTGGGGAAGGGTTAAATGAGAAATGTGTGCATATATGCCTTTGCCAGCTTGTACCTAACAAAGACGTATGATTACAATGCACCAATAAAAAATGTAAATAAGTCCATAAATCAATAATTAAAAAGTAGTTTTTTAGAGATTTACAGAATTTTCAAAAAAATTAAAAAAAACTCTTTTAGGAATTACAAATTCAACTTTTAAAAATCTCCAGTTTTAAAAGTGCTGAAGATCCTTTATTATACATATAAAGTCCTTTATTATACATATAATGCATGTGTCCATAGGTATATTTATGCATATAAGGCATTATTTCCAAACACAACTACTATATTCCTCATATAAGTATATTTAAATTCCAGTGTAGCAATATATTTCTGATAAATTTCTTATTCATTGTTTTCAAAATTATGATTTCATTTTGCTGGATGTATAAATGCATGAAAAAATAATTTAAAAGAGACTAATTTCATATTCTAGTCTGTTGCTACTTATAGCTCAGTATAAGTTCAAAATTAAAATTCAGGCCATTAAAATATAGTACACCATATTAAGAATCATTAGTGACATACAGGCTCAAATGTTTGCATATGTAGGGATAGATGTATAGAGATAAATGCACAATCCTAGTAGACCAGTATAAAACTTTTTTAGCACAAACTCAGTTCTCTACCTTTCAGTATAGAAGAGCCTTCAGTATTTGAAGGATGAGCATTAGTATTTTTACATGAACTTTATCATTACACATGTATGTAGAAATGTCTTCAAATGTTGACTAATAAAAATGCTTCCACTAGCTGGGCGTGGTGGCACACACTTGTAATCCCAGCATTCGGGAGGCTGAGACCGGAGGATCCGGGTTCGCGGCCAGCCTCAGCTACCTAGTGAGGCACTCCACAACTTAGTGAGACCCGGTTTCAAAATAAAGAATAAAAAATAGGGCTGGGGGTATAGCTCGGAGGTAGAATGCCCCTGAGTTCAATCCCCAGTACCGCAAAAAAAAAAAAAAAAAAAA
>PVLC010048261.1:0-10814 GCA_004027655.1 Graphiurus murinus
AAATGTGGATGTTGTTTGACCAGACTTTTATTACTAGGTATGTTATTGTCATTGATTTCTGAGAAAAAAAAATTGATGATAGTTATAAATCCCCCTTTCTCACAAAGTGTGCAGGAGTGATTGCTCACAAAACCAGGCATACTCTTGGGTGAAAACATGTGTGCCCTATAACCACTGCTGTGTGGACCCACCTGTAGAAGTTTTAGTCTCTCTCTGCCTTTGTTTTCTAGACATTCAGCATGGACCTAACATGGCAAGTATTGCACAATTAGTGTGCCAGCTCCTTCATCTGACATGTATCCCTGGCATGGTGCAAGAGGTCTAGGATATATTTGCTAAAAAAAAAAGAATAAAGCAATAAATGGAACTGTGAATGAACAAATGCATATGCTTGGTACTCAGGTTGTTAGAGGAAACTCTTGGTTTGCTTCCTCAAAAATATCTACCTTGGCAACCTACTGTAGAATTTATAGCAGGTTATAATTATAGTTGTGCATCTATTTATATGTTTGATATGTTTCTGTTCTATAAACTGCACAGTTATTCAGTCCTTTTGTGGTTGTTGTTGTTTAATTGGGAAGAAAGTTTATCCTGGAATAAGCACAGTTCCTGCATCCCATGTTGGTCTTCACTGGGCATGAATACAACAGATAAATAGTCACCTCTCTCCCTCATCTCCCTTTTCTATTTTATCCTTTGGAACTTCTTATTCCTCTTTCTTGGGTTTCTATGTTTATTCTCCTCTTATTCCTCCTTGTTTTTATTATCTTATATTTTTCTTTCATGTTTCCTAAAAAATAAAGATTATATTTGATGATTTTGATGATATCCACAGTAATTACTTGTTCAGGGTATTCAATTTGTCAGATGTTGTTCTAAGCATTTAACCTAAATTAGCTTATGTAATAGTTCCTGCAATCTACTGAAGTAGATACTCTTCTAATCCATTTTACAAATGAAACTGAGGTCGGAAGTTATGGAAACAGAAGTGTTGGAAATGTCAGAGATGGCTACAAACCAAGGGGTCTGACTCCAGAATCCAAGATATTTCACCACTAAAATACACTGCCTCCTGCAAACTGTCATAGACCCAAATCAGATACTTCAGGGACATCTTAAGAGCTTCAGATTTTAGGGTAAAATAGGCTCAGATGGTTTTTTGCTCTTTTAGCAGTTTCTTTGAAAATTCACTTCACATTACCAACCTGAAAATAGATCTGACTGAATTGAAACTGTGAGCCATTCCAACCTCCCCAGCTGTCAAAGGCAACCTGACAGCCTCCATAGTTCTTGATCTGGGGAATTATGGGAGAATCTTGAACCTGTCAGGATGCTTGACCAGGGCCCTGTCCAGTGGATGAATGACAGTATCAATATTTCTGTGTGCTGGATGTTCTTGCTGGGAGCAGCAAATTCTCAGAGTTCTGTGCAGGTTATCTGCAACTGAGGTCCCCATTAAAATACTTCTGTTACCAAGGAAAGTGGGCATGAGGTCAGAAAGAGGGCACTGGCAGGGAGTCAACATACCTGAGCGACAATTATTCCTCAAGATCCCCAGCTGTGTGACACAGGGCAAGTCACTTAACAGTCCCAGACCTCCATTTTCCTAATTATCTAAAAGGATTTGGCTAGTACATCTTTCAAGATCCCACTCAGCTATAAAATTCTCCGAAACTCGTTTAAAACAACATACAAAAGAAGAAAAGCAAAATAATGAGTCACCAGTTCAGGCAGTTTGACCCCAAGGTGGACAGCCACAACTCTGAAACTCAAATCAGAGCCTTCGTGAAACTCCCTCTCCTGCTCTCCAAAGGATATCCCTACTGGATATTAGAATATGAAAAAGAGTAATAAGCCATGGCTTATGCAGGGCAGCGAAACAAATGAAAATCAGCTGGGAAGGAGAGTCTGGTTCTGGGAGGTAGTAGAGAACTGTAGGGAGTGAGCATTAAAGTAAGAACAACGATGAAGAAAAATGGGCCTGATGTGATCTGAGAGACAGAGTCAGAGACTGTGGGCAGAGAGCTAGTAGACAGCAGGGCATAACTTACCCAGGTCTGAGGCTGGATGTGTTGTTGAATTTGGCTTTTGCTAAAAGTCTTTTTGAACTCACCCAGACAACAAAGGGGATTTATGACCCCATAAAGTGGAAATCCAGAAGTAGGAAGCTCTTCAGGTGAGTTTGATTCAGTGACTCGGGGTGTCTATAAGATTTCTTCCATCTCTCTGCTCTGCTTTCTTTTGTGCCAATTTCAACTTCATTATAAGACTTGCTTCACTCCTGGGGCCCAAATTATTAAGCCGTTTCTCATATCACATTGCCCAAAAAGTGCTAGAGGGACGGCTTTGGATAGCACACCCAAAAGAGCAAGGAACTATGTCTCAAAAGCCCTTAGAAAATCTCTTCTCATGACTTACTGACCCAATTTCAGTCACAAAAACCCACTCCTAAATCAATGTCACTGATCAACTGTATTATGTCCTCTGATTGGCTTAAGTCTCTTTTACCCAAATTAATCACTGTAGCAATAGGATGGGGGCTTCTTATTAGACCAGATAAATTATGAGGAGTAAAAGTGCTGGTGCATTTAATCTCCCTTGAGCTCTGAGCTGCTTCACAATGCAGGAGGGGAAAATTGGATGTGAGGAGGCAGAAACCATGGCCATATCATGAAAAGACCAAACTGAACAAACAAGCAAAACAGTTGAAGGGGATGACAACACATTTTACATTGAAAACCAAATCCAATTAGTTGGAGCTCAATAGACAGGCAGTCTGAATAAAATGTGTTTACAATTCTGAACTATGCAGGAAAATATATATGTATGTTGCCCCATTTCTGAAGTCCAGTTCATTCAGAATCTAGAAGAAAGTCAGTATGAGTTAAACTTTCATCTGCACTTAGTCTTGTAGCTTGTACCACTGACTCTGGCATTACTCAAAATTGTGTTCCTTCGATGGGTTTTTCAAATCCTACATATTTTTGCCTATAGACTCACTAGAAATAAGTGAAAATGAAAGGTATTTAACATGGTAAATGAAGTGAGACTGAACTAAATTTGATACAAAAAATCTTTATTACATCTAGGAAGAAACAATATTAAAGAACAAGCTGCTTATGAGACAGTCTATGGCCAGTGATGAGCATGATCTTCTCTCCAGATAACTAGGTACCTAGGTGTATTAGTATATTTTGAGTTGCCATAATAAAATGCCCAAGTCGGATGGTATAGTTAGATATAGAATGTCCCCTAAATAATTGGTAAATGATATAGATCATATATTAATATTCAAGGTTGATATAGTTAAGTTAGGAGAGTGGTAATTTCAGCAGTGGATAAATATATTCTAATGAATTTATCTAGGTGGTGGCCTGAGCTAGTAGGGTATGGCTGAAGAAGGTGGGTCCCTGGAGCTGGGCCTTCGGGATTATATATGGTTCCTCCTCTCTCTCATTCTCTCATTTCCAGTCTCCATGATATGAGAGCAAAGCCTTGTACTCTCCCTCTCTCTGCTTTCTGCCACCATGTCCTGAGATCTGCAGTTTCAGGTCTCACATGGACTGAATTCAAAATCTCCGAACCGTGAGCAAATAAATCTTACTTCCTCTAAGTTGTGGGAGTCAGTTGTTTTGGATACAGCTATGAGAATGGTGAGTAATACAGAAATTAGTACCAGAAGTAGGGTCACTACTATATCTAAATTTGACCATGTGTATTGTGAGTCTTTGGAATTACTTTGTGGGAGGAAATTGGAAGGGCAAGACTATGGATAGAAAGGCAGATAATACTCAGGAGATTTTTGAGGGAAAAGAGGACTCTACAGGAAAATAGAATAGAGACCACACCTATTACATTCTGGCAATGAACTTATTGGCATTTTACTTGTATCCTGATGAAACTTTTTGTGAGGTCAAATTTAAAGATGATGGGCTGATTAATAAACTAGCATAGAAAATTTCAAAACAGAGAAAATATCTAAACTGCATCATGGATACTGATGTCTGCATTCAGCAAATTGTACACCAAATTGCAGGAACAGAAATTAAAGCAGAGAGACTTTATACATTTGTAGTTTGGTCAGAAAGGCATGTGTGAAGCCAAGGCCCAAAGAGGTGCTGTGAAAGAAAGTAAAATGGCCAAAGGGAAGCTGACTGCTTTGATTGGAATCAAGGGTGGCAATTGGCACTCAGATTCCTTCCTTGTGATAGGGAAGGGCTCTGTCATGGTCAACATGGAAGCGAGCCCTGCCAAAGAGGATGCGACTACCTTTGTTTCTTTGGTGTTTTGGTGGGCCATCTCATCACTCATATAATGCTTGGTTTTCTATAAAAAAGGAACCACGGAGTCTTCCCCCTCAGATTTCAAAGGAAGGTCTGGGAAACCAGGCAATGTGGTGCAGGATTGGTAACACTGCAGGAAGGCCCAAATGAGGCAATTTGTGAATTAGTGGGGTTTAACTAAGTTTGCAGGAAACCCCCAGAGATTTAGAAATGCCATAGACAAGGAATGAACACAAGGAAAGGCCGATATCTGTAAACCACGGAGCCAGGCTTAAAGAGACTCTATACCACTCATTGTAATCAACCAGGCCATAGGGGTGGGGCTGTCAAGGCCCCTAAGAGATCAGATACCACTATCCTGTGCCCTAAATGCCATAAGTGGAACTGCAGGACCAAATGTGTGCCCTACTGGATTTTAATATAGTTTTGCTCCCATTCTTTTTTTTCTATGGCCCTCTTCCTCCTTAAGATTTCCTGTTTGCCTTGTAATTAGATATATGTAATTTTATTTTGATTTTGATTTTCAAATTCTTTTACAGGGGCTCACATCAAAGAATTCACTTTGAATCTCAGGGGAGACTTTGAAATTTGGGACTTTATTTTTTATTTTATTTTATTTTACTTTTTGTCATTCTGGGAATTGAACCCAAGAGCATTCTACCTCCTTGGTACACACCGATCCCTATTTTTAATTTTTTTTTTAAACAAGGTCTCACTAAGTTGCAGAGGAAATCACTAAGTAGCTAAGGCTGGTCTTGAACCTGAAATCCTCCTGTCTCAGCCTCAATAGTACTGGGATTACAAGCATGCACCACCACATCTGGCTTGAAATTTGGAACTTTTGAGATATGTTGGAACTGTTAAGACTTTGGTGATGCATTTTGACCTGGACATGAGCTCATTGGGAAACAGCAGTGAAATGCTATAGTTGGTATAGACTGTCCCCTAAACAGCTCATTTCATAATATTCAGGGTTGATATAGTAAATTCAGGAGAATTATAATTTCAGCAGTCCATGAATACATTGTAATAAGTTTTTCTGGGTGGTGTCCTTAGCTGGTAACTTTTCTAGCCATACCCTGGGGCTGCAGCCTTAGGAATTATATATGATTCCTCCTTTCCTCAGGTTCTCTCTTATTTCTGGCCTCTATGATGTGAGGGCAAAGCCTTGTGTTCTCCCTCTCTCTGCTTCTGCCACCCATGAAATCCACAGTCCCTGGCTTCACATGAACTGAACTCAAAATCTCCAAGCTGTGAATAAATCTTTCTTCCTCTACATTATGAAGTCAGTTGTTCTGGATATATCTGTGGGGATGCTGACAATACAGATTGGTACTTTATACAGTAAAGATGCTTATGTGACTCATGATTGTGTTGGCTGGAGAGTTCAAACAGCATGGCACCTGAATCTTGGAGAGGGACCCCTGGCTATTTCACAATATAGGAGAGTAATAGAAAGAGAACAAACCTGTGCAGAAGGGATCAGCCACATTGGTTGGACTCACTTTACAGCAATCCTCTCTCATGAGAATTAACTCACTCTATAAGACCAGCACCAGTCCCTTTAGGAGGAGGGGGGCCCAATGGCCTAATGACCTCTTACTGGGTTCTACCACCTTGACCCCACTACACAGTAAGTATCAGGCATGAGTGCAAGACTAGAATTCATCTCGCTTAGCTCCTAATCTCAAATTTCTTCTCATATAATTAGTCCAAATTTTTGGAGAAATTATATATCTGTTTCAAACCATAGCAACCAACTCTAGGTAATCTAAAATAAAAGGACACCTTATTACAAGCATAAAAGAAAGACTTATAAATCCTTGAGGGTAAGATGCAATTGGGAGTTGATATAATACTCACACTCAGGTGAAGTAAAATATCTTAATGCCATCATGGTCTGTTTTATCTTTCTTCCAGTTCCCCCTTAAAAAAGTTCTTTACTTTATGTTTTCTAGTTCACTGAGAAAGAAAAAAGAGAAAGAAAATAAAGAAGCCCACATCATCATAGAAGCTGGGCTCCATTTCCTCTTCTCTCTTCCCTCTTTCTCCTCTGTTCTCTCTGTCTCTCTTTCTGTGTGTCTCTTTCTATACTATATATCACACACACACACACACACACACACACACACACACACACACACACACACACACGACCACGCTTCCCTAACCTCTCAGAAAGGAGTTATAGTTGAGTCCATTCTCATTAGCTGCCTCTGTTAATCAAATCAGTAAGAGGAAGCATGTGCATAGGGTCACAGTATTAAAATGCCTGACAAGTCTCCCACTGTGAGTGAGAAGAGAGGTTACTGGCAAACATTACTTCAAACAGTATTTACCACAGCATAACTGAGTTAGTGTAACAATTGCTCTACTGTCAGATATTAAGAAAAGGCACACTACCATTTATCAGGAAAGACTCAAGGCCCTGCCAGAGAAGAGAAACAGGATGGCTCATTGTTCTGATTACCTATGGAACCAACCTGGACAAGGATCTTCAGCCAGAGAAAACAGAGGGAGTCTTGAGGCCTCTCTCTCCCTGAGTTCATATCCCACCTGGCCTCCTTTTTTTTTTTGTTTATTAGTCTGGTATTGGGAATTGAAGCCAGGAGCATTCTACTACTGAACTAGTCCTCAGTCTTATTTTATTTTTTATTTGAAAGAGTCTTGCTGGGTTGCTGGGGCCTTGCAAATTTGCTGAGGCTGAACCTGTAAGTCCCCCTCTCATCCTCCCAAGTACTAAGATTACAGACATGCAGCACCTTGCCTGTCTCTGCCTGACCACTTTTAATCCTCCAGAGTCTTCTATTAAGGCAAGAGGAGGGCTACTAGAGGAAGTGGGTCAAGAAGACTCATTTACAGTGTGTTATTTAATTCTGAGACCAGACTTCCTGGCTCTGACTGCAATACACCACTCTAATAAACATAGAACAGTGGCTGTTTCAGTCATTCAGGAATCAATGTTCTATAATAAAAATGTCCCTTATGTGTGTACAGTTAACAAAGTACCTCTATCGCCTGATCTCATTTGATTTTCACCCCAACATTTTATAATAGGAAGGGTAAGAAAGGCTATTTGTTTTTCTATTTTACACATGAGCTTACTGAGAATTGGTGAGGCTCACAGCATCACAAGGTAGTTTGGTACCATTTCGATTAGATGCCAACTCTCTTTATTCCCATTCCAATATCCCTTCCTACTACATCACAATTTTCACCTTACAAGATCCCTCTTCTATATGCTTTTTTTCTTAAATTTCATTGAGCACCCCATTTTGTTTTCTCTTTATCACTTTAAATGTCTTTTTTTCTTCTAGAACTTGAAATTATTTGTTGTAATTGATTCTCTGCATCTACCATTCTGCTCTCCTTTTAACTGTCTGCTGGTTCTCCATCACAGATACATTTGGAAGAAAGGAACCAGCATTGCAAGACTTATCTTCTACATGTGAAAACTCCCTTCTCAATGAAATACAGTCCCTATCTTAAAATATCAACCAGAATAACACGTATACTAAAGAGAGGCCACCTCTACTGGATTATTTCAATTCTTTTCCCAAGTATTCTTGTCAAAACTGTTTGCTTTCTTTCTTATTCATTACTAATATTATCTCCATGTGAAAATTTTTCAGATTTAAAAAATGTTCGGTTAGATATAAAAGAGGGATCCAACTGTCTCAATCAGCATTCTCATGGCCATAATCCAAAACAACTACCTACACAACTTAAAGGAAGGAAGATTTATTTGCTCACAGTTTTGGGGGATTCAGAGGTTCAGTCCATGTGAGGCTTCATCTGCAGAGCTCAGGCTATTGTAGCAAGAATCCGAGAGAGAGAGTACAAGTGCTCTTCTCTCACATCAAGGAGGCTGGAAGCAGAGAGACAGCAGGGGGAGAAGAGACCTCATCATTCCCAAGGCCACACTTCCAGCAATCCCTCCTTAGTAACTAAGCTCCACTTCCAAAATTGCTACCTTGTTTGCCTGAGGGCAAGAGGGTCATTTTACCAAACGATTACACCACTCTTTAAGGAGAGAACCTTTTCTAATTCACTATCCCACAGTGTTGTTACTTTTCTTGTCTTTAGGAAGGTAGTTCTTCTGTGAATCCTCATTAGATATACATGTTTTGGGAATTTTCATGTGTTCTTGGGAAACAAAACAGGAGTGGTCAGATTAATCATCCAAAAATTATACTGAAATCCAAATAATAGGAAGAAGAGGAAGAAACAAAGCTTTATATTAACCAGAGTAGAGTTTGTAATTCCGAATTTATAATAGTTGAGCCAGAAGCAAAAGATGAGATGCAATTTGAGGAAACTGAGGTAAACTGTAGCATGGAGCCCAACTGATAGCCTCTCCTTGAGCTGATTCAGCATTCAGCTCTGCATCACCTCCAGTAAGCCTTGCTCTCTTCTCTATTTTGCAGGCCACTGTCTCATTGTATTGAAGTGAAGCATTCAGAAGGGCTCAGTAAAATTATCTTTGGGATTTTCCAGCTAGGTTATATCCTCCTAATACCAGGGTTAAAAGCATAGGGTAGGTGTAAGAGAACTTCTAAAGGGCAGGCTGCAAGGGTGGTGGAATTGGGGATGGAAAGGAGAGGGAAGGAAAGAAAAGAGCTTTGTGATGAGACTCTCACTGGGAGCAAAACCATCCATTGGGGAAAGTTTGATGTGTATTTAATTCTAAATAGCAATTTAAGCTGGGAGTGGTAGACTCATTGGATGGACTGCCTTTCCTGAGAACTGGCTCAAATTTTTCTTTCTCTTTTCCCCATCAGGAACCAAAAGGAAGGAGGGGTGGAGTTTAGCTGGTGGGGTTTAATACAATTATGAAATCTGTCAAGATAATGATCTTTCTACTGAGCAAACCATGGATCTTCTTTCCTGGACTCCAACCTTGGAAAACAGTCTTAAATAAAGAGGGAACCATGCAGTATAGGGAGCACTTGATCTAAAGTGAGAAGTCAGGGCAGAGGGTGGGATATATATATATGTGAGTACACATATATATTCATCTGAATATTAATAATGACATAGCAAACATGAGTAGAGTCTAAATATGCACTGAGCACTCTATCTAGCTCCAATAATCAATTATTTCATGTAGTTTTCATATCTACCATACCTAGGAAAGTAAGTGTTGTTATTACTGTCATAAAGATGCATAGGGCCAGTAACACAAATAAATTGCCAAGATCACAAAAGTAAGAAGAGAAGATATGAGACAGAAGTTCATGTGAATCTGTTCCAAGGCTTATCTTAGTGATAAGAAGAAATTATATTATAGCTTTCTTTCTCATTAGAAACAGTCTTATATTTAGAGTAAAATTGCAAGTCCTATTTGACTCCCAGATCCACACTTCTAACCACTATGTCATACCACTTCTTTTCAAATCTTTGATTTAGAAACCTCAAGTGCCAGCACATAGGAATCAGTCAAGCCTGGGCAAATATCAAAGAATAGTGAGAAGAGAAAAATAAAATAAAATGGTTAGGACAGAACAAAACAGTGATGGAAAGCCAAGCAGGCAAGCTGAGAATAAAAAGCTCGTGGTTATGACAAAGATTTCACTTTAACAAGTTTGTTTTTCCATTCTCTCCCCCCAGCTGATCTGATGACAATTCCATTCCGACTAAACTCTCTTGTGTCGTACATCTCTGCTTTTCCATCTCATTTTCTCTCACCTATTTTATTTCCATTCCATTAAACACTGCCTCCTCTTCCTTCCTGACCACTTCATTTTCTGCTTGGTCTCAAGATGTTCCCCAAGCAGCAGACTCCCTCAGACAGCTCATTGTCTTTTTTGCTGTGTTACTAATAGCTTTTTGTTGATCTACTGGCCACTGGGGGCTGGGCCACCTTGATTCTGAGAAAGGAGCCACTGTAGACAACATGACAGTGCAGATAAAAAAGAATGAAGGGGGAAAGCAAGAGAGGTCAGTGGATAAAGTAGGAATATGGCAGAAAGAAAGCAGAATAAGAAGAAAATAAGATGAAAGGGAAGGAAAAAATAAAAATTAAAAGATACTATTACAAAAATGAAGGAAAAGGATATACAGCAAGAAAAAATGTGCGGTTAAAAGTAAGAAGAGATGGGGAGGGTGAGATAAAAAAGAAGAGATAGAGAAAGGGAAAAATCTCAAAAAATAGTAAAAATAATAAATAAAGGGGCCGGGGGTGGGAGGAGGGAAGCTAGGCTGAAGGGAATGAAAAATGAAATGAAGTAATCAAGCTAGTTGAAAAAGCAATGAGAGACATAGATAGCCAGCAGAAAGAAATAGTGAGAGAAAAGGAAAACAAACCCAGCAGGAACAAGATAGATGTAAGCAAAACAAGATTGAGAGATTCTTGGGTAAAATGAAAAGACTGTTTTTTCAAGCCTGTCTTTTCCTTTGCTTCTACAAACACAATTTCATTTAACAACAAATGAGTGCATTAAAAGAGCTGCAACACAAGTAATGCCATAGAACTATGTGTGGGGGAGATAATGTTTAGCCAATGATATGTGACACAGGGGACCCCAGGAC
>PVLC010048262.1:0-10815 GCA_004027655.1 Graphiurus murinus
TGTGTGTGTGTGTGTGTGTGTGTGTGTATGTTTTATCAGGGATTGAACGCAGGAGCAGCATTCTACCTCTGAGCTACATTCTCAGTCCTATTTTATTTTTTATTTTGAAACAGCGTCTTACTAAGATATATCTTTGTTTATTGGTGCATATTAATTCATACAATAGATATTTCAAATTTCATATCTAGGGTAGCAATGACTGAGTCTAATTTTGTTTCCAATGGATTTCCACAGGGACACTATGAATATCAGTAACTCAGCTGGTACTATTCCAACCTTTTACATAAGGCTAGAGCATTAAAAAAAAAAAAAAGAAAAAAGAAAAAGAAATTAAAGTTACTGGAAAGAATGTTTTCCTAGACAGTGAAATTCTAGCATACAGTAATAAATGAAGCAATGAGTAACCTAAAAGAATAAATAATATGAAGGTTATTTATATGCAATTTAAAATGAATGAGCCTAACATCTAGTAACTTGAGGCTAGAAGGGAGAGATTCAAAATGCTGAAAAAAAAAAAAAAAAAAAAACTGACAGGAATTCTATATCCAGCAAAACTATCCATAGCAGATAAAGATACTGGGACAACTGGATTATCACGTGCAAAAAATGAACTTGAACTCCTATATCACATTATCTATAAAAATAAACTCAAAATGGATCAAAAACTAAATGTAAGAACGAAGGAATAAAACTCTTAGAAGAAACCACTTTGGACAGGCAACAAACAGTTTCTTATATATGATACTAGAAGCCTAAGAAAACAAAGAAATAAGATAATTTGAACTTCATCAAATTTAAAAATTTGTGTGCAAAGGACATTATTAAGAAAATGAGCCAGGTGTAGTGGCACATGTTTATAATCCCTGTACTTGGGAGACAGAGACAGGTAGACTGCAAGTTCAAGATCAGACTCAGCAACTTAGTAAGACTCAGCAAACTTGCAATACCCTATTTCAAAACAAAAAATTTAAAAAGGGCTAGGGATGTAGGTCAGAGGTAGAATGCCTTTGGGTTCAATCCCCAGTACCACATACACACACACAAGTCAAGCAAGCAAGCAAGCAAGGAAGCGAGCTAGCCTGGTATAGTGGTAGGTGTTTGTAGTGCCAAGTACTTGGGTGGAGACTGAGGCAGGGGATCACTTGAGCCCAGAAGTTGAGGCCAGACTGGGCAATATAGTGAGGTCCTATCTGTGTGTGTGTGTGCGTGTGTGTGTGCGTGTGTGTGTGTGTGTGTGTTGCTGTGGGTTCAAGCCAGAGGCATTCTACTTCTGAACTATACCCACACACTATTTTATTTTTTTATTTGGGAACAGGGTCTTGCTAAGTTGCTAAGGCTGGCTTTGAACTTGTGATCCTCGTGTCTTGGCTTCCCAAGTACTTAGATTATAGGCATGTGCCACCACGCCTAACTCAAGAACCTATCTTTAAAAAAAAGAAGAAAACCAGCATTTGGGAGGCTGAGACCGGAGGATCTGGGTTCGCGGCCAGCCTCAGCTACCTAAGTGAGGCACTCCGCAACTTAGTGAGACCCGGTTTCAAAATAAAGAATAAAAAATAGGCCTCTGAGTTCAATCCCCAGTACCGCAAAAAAAAAAAAAAAAAAAAAAAAAAGGAAGGGAAAGAAAAAAAGATAACCATATAATGGGCGATGATGTCCTTTGGTTCAATCTCTAGTGCCAAAAAATAAAAAAATAATAAACACAAAATTTTTAAAAGCACAGCAAAGAAAATATCACAAGATCGGATAAGTATGCAGAAATGAGACCCTAAAACATTGTTGGTAGGAATGTAAAATGACAAAGTCATGTAAACGCCAGTTTGGGAATTATTCAAAAGATTAAACAGAATTATGTGACCCAAAAATTCTGCTCTTGCTGGGTGTGGTGGTTCACTATTGTAATTCCAGTACTTGGGAGGCTGAGACAGGAGGATCACAGCTTCCTGGCCAGCCTCAGCTAATTAGTGAGGCCCTCTGCAACTTAGTGAGACCCTGTTTTAAAATAAAAATAAAATAGGGCTGGTGTGTAACTCAGAGGTATAAAGTCCCTGGGTTCAATCCTTAGTATCAAATAATAACAATAACAAATTATTATATTAATTATATGTTATATTATTATATTATTATTTTATTATAATTTAAGCAAACACTGATAAACTAAACAGTTGATGTAGCATCAACTGTTGGACCTTGGAAACACATGGATACTTTCAAGTAAAGCTATAATTTTGTTATTAATTAATAACAATTTTAAATTGTTATTAATAATTTAATAACAATTAAATTAAATTTAATAACAATTAAATTGTTTCAAGTGCAGGGCATGGTGGCACATGCTTGTAATTCTAGCATTTGACAGAGCCTGGTGGCGCAAGCTTGTAATCCCAGCATTTGGGAAGCGGAGACAGGAGGATCTGGGTTCGCGGCCAGCCTCAGCTACCTAGTGAGGCACTCCACGACTTAGTGAGACCCTGTTACAAAATAAAGAATAAAAAATAGGGCGAGGGGTATAGCTCGGAGGTAGAATGCCCCTGAGTTCAATCCCCAGTGCCACCAAAGAAAAAAATTGTTTCAAATACTTATACTTACATATTTACTCTTGATGTTGCATCCTCTTCAAGAAGTTCTAATTTATCCTCTTCCATATCATTAACTTTAACTTGTTTCACTACTTCCAAAAGCAATGAATCACTAGAAGGCTGTGAGTGCTGGACACCTGTTTAAACATAAAATATCTATTAAACACAAAGTAAAAAATAATATTATTACTCTTCTATAATTTACTTTTTAATTTCTATAATAAATTAAAAAACAAAAATAATAATCAAATAATGTTTATTAAAAGTAAAGAAGGAGCCCAGCGTGGTGGCACACACTTGTAATCCCAGTACTTGGGAGGCAGACACCAGAGGATCCGGGTTCGCAGCCAGTCTCAGCTATTTAGTGAGGCACTCCGCAACCTATTGAGACCCTGTTTCAAAATAAAGAATAAAAAATAGGACTGGGGGTGTAGCTTGGAAGTAGAATGCCCTTGGGTTCAATCCCCAGTACTGCAAAAAAAAAAAAAAAAGAGGAAAAGAAGGTACTATATTTAGAATAATCTATGATATATGAAGGTGACTCTTAAAATTACTATTCATGTGATAAAAGAATAAATATTTTAAAAATAAGGTAGCACTGGGCATGGTGGTGCATGCTTGTAATCCCAGTACTTGGGAGGCCAAGACAGGAGGATCACAGGCTCACAGCTAGCCTCAGCTACTTAGTGAGGCCCTCTGCAACTTGGTGAGACCCTGTTTCAAAATAAAGAATAAAAAATAGGGCTGAGGGTGTAGCTCAATGGTAGAATGCCCCTGGTTCAATCCCCAGTACTGTGGGAAAAAAATAAAAGTAGCTATTTTGAAATATGGTAGCTATTATTAATTGTTTCAGAAACATGCCAAATACTACATTGACAGTCTGATATACATAGAGATATGTAGCTACTTCAAAATATAGCACCTATTATTAGTTCAGAAATAGGCCAAGTAGCCAAGTACTCTATTAATAGTCTGACACATAAGAGGAACTGACTTTATGTAGATGACTAACACTACTCCATTAATAGTACTTTATCATATTTAATTCTAAAGCATGCCAATAATTAAGTAAAAAAAAATTCTCACCACATTAATGTAATAGAACTATTTTTATTATGCATTGTACTAAAGAAATACTAAGAAAGAACATTAGACATATTATCTTCAATTGGAAGGCAATACTTAGACCAACAGCTGAAGTGTTACTCTGTGGACCACATGGAATTTCATAGATAATTATGTTACTTATATATGCAATAAATGTTACATATTTTATGTATTTATTATTTATTTATTTGCAGTACTGGGGATTGAACTCAGGGGCAGTCTATCTCTGAGCTATACCCCAGCCCTATTTTTTATTCTTTATTTTTTTGAAACAGAGTCTCACTAAGTTGCAGAGTGCCTCACTAAGTAGCTGAGGCTGGCTGTGAACCCGGGTCCTCTGGTCTCAGCCTCCCAAATGCTGGGATTACAAGTGTGCGCCACCATGCTCGGCTTTGTTATGTATTTTATAAACTAAACATTTTGTAGGAAGGCAGAACTAGTGTAATAGGAAGAACACAGCCCATGTTCTGCCTTCTGTTCTGCCATTTTTTAGCCATATGACTCCTCAGAATCTGTTAACTGTGAATTGGAGAATTCATCACAGGGTTGTTATAAATATGAAGGATAATAGGTATGAAATACCTATACATATTAAATATAAAATAAAATGAATATAAAAGATTACATTCACTTCAACCACCTGACTTAGCATGAGAAGAACAATAATACAAGTATATACATAATTTATATGAAGAAATGGAAAAATGTATATATTTAACTATGAAAGAAGACTTTTTTGTGTCATATTAACATAACACTTCAAATAACTACAAATGCTACAAATAACAAACACTATAAAGATGACAAATCTCCTTCTCAAATTGTATTATTGTTCAGATAGATAAAATAAACTAGCCATTAGTCAGCTGCCTTTTTCTTTGTAAATATGATGCTTGGATCACACTCATTCCTACTTGTCCACGATCTTCCTAGAATAAGTTAAAAATTATTCCTTCTGAACACATGAGATGCAAGATAAGCAAAAATGTGCAATAAAAATGGAAAAGCAGGAGGTCTAGATAATCTGATACAGAGAACTGATCTTATGGAAATAAATGATACTACTCCATTAGGAGTATCAATTGAAAATTTAATGAAAGATTGGTGAAAGGATTGCACCAAGGAGGCCAGCCAGGAAACTACTGTTAAGTTAGGGTAAAGGCAACACCAAGCTCAGCCATGGTAATAGCAAAGAGAATGAATATTAGGAAAAATATTAAAATGACATATAAGAATTACAATCAAAAGGGTATTGTATCTAAAGAGCTTACTCAGTACAAGGGATTAAGAGAGAGAAGACTAATAGATTTAAAGATAATAATTATTTTAATTTGATCAAAAATATATGGAGACAGTGATAGCAACAAGATAGAGGAGAAACACAATCTAGAGTAAGGAATATGCAAGTATGTAAAAACAACTAATTTAGCTTTAGAAATGTCATTTGGAGGCTGTAGGAAAGGTATCTCCATAGATGGTTGGAAAAACTGGTCTACTTGGGAGGCTGAGATGGGAGGATTTGGATTTGGGGACAGCTTCAGGTATTTAGTGAGGACCTTCACAACCTAGTAAGACTCTGTTTCAAAATAAAGAATAGGCCCAGGCATGGATCTGGGTTGGCGGCCAGTCTCAGCTACTTAGTGAGGCCCTTCACAACTTAGTGAGACCCTATTTCAAAATAAAGAATAAAAAATAGGACTGGGGGTATAACTCAGAGGTAGAATGCCCCTGGGTCCAATCCCCAGTACTACAAAAAAAAAAAAAAAAAAGTGGTCTAGAGTAGAGTTCAAAAGGAAAGTCAGAGCTGGGCATGGAGGTGCATGCTTGTAATCCCAGTACATGGGAGGCTGAGACAGGAGGATTACAGGTTCACAGCCAGTCTCAGCTACTTAGCGAGATCCTGTTTCAAAACAAAGAATAAAAAATAGGGCTGGGAGTATAGCTCAGAGGTAGAATGCCCCTGGGTTCAATACCCAGTACTGCAAGAAAAAAAAAAAAAAAAAAAAAAAAGGAAAGTTAGAACTAGAAATATGGGTACAAAAGCCTCATTACAGATAGATTGGGGAGGTCATAAAATAACACAGGAAGCACATAGGCAAAAGGTGAGATGCCTAGACACAGATCTGGAAACATCACCATTTAAAAAGTGAACAAGGTTTTAAAGATAAAATTGGTATGAAAGGTAAGGGTTTAAGTAACAGAATTAAGAAGGAAATATACTTATAGAAGAAGATAACTACTAAATGCTTAAGAGACAATGGAACCAGTAGGAGGCCTAAAAATAAGTTTTGGAATTTGAAAAGGAAATGTCTTTTCTATTAATCTCATCTCTCTTAATCCCTTATACTGAGTAGCTCTTTAGGTACAATACCCTTTTGATTGCAACTCTTCTATATCCTTTTAATATTTTTCCAAATTCAAATTTGGCACTTTGAAAAGGGAATGTCTTTTGCGGCCAGCCTCAGAAAGAAAAGGGAATGTCTAATAAAGATGTATGAACAAAAATTTTTTTTCCTTAAACTAAACATTTTTTTTTTTTTTTTTTTGCGGTACTGGGCATTGAACTCAGGGGCATTCTACCTCTGAGCTATACCCTCAGCCCTATTTTTTATTCTTTATTTTGAAACCGAATCTCACTAAGTTGCAGAATGCCTCACTAGGTAGCTGAGGCTGGCCGCGAACCCGGATCCTCCGATCTCAGCCTCCCGAATGCTGGGATTACAAGCGTGCGCCACCACGCCCGGCTTTAAACTAAACATTTTAAGAACATACTTTCTTTTGGAAAATTTAAATTTCCTAGTTTACAAGTGGGTATGTTCCAAAAGATACTTCACAAATCATGTTTGGAATTCATAATGGATTTTCCATAAAAAATAATATTACAAAAAGCTGGGCATGGTGGCACACACTTGTAATACCAGTACTTGGGAGGCTGAGATAGAAGGATCATAGGTTCACATTTAGTCTCACCAAGTTGGTAAGGCCTTCCGCAACTTAGTGAGACCCTGTTTTAAAACAAAAAATAAGCCAGGTGCAGTGGCACATGCTTGTAATCCCAGTACTTGGGAGGCTGAGACAGGAGGATCTAGGTTTTCAGCCAGCCTCAGCTACTTAGTGAAACTCTCCACAACTTAGTGAGACCCTGTTTGAAAACAAAGAATAAAAAATAGGCTGGGGGTGTAACTCAAAGATAGAAGAATGCCCGTGGGTTCAATCCTCAGTACCACTAAAATAAAACAAAATTTTAAAAAATTGTTAATTTTGTAAGAAAGCCCATAATGTAATCATAATTCTGTACCCTGACGATGGGTTGCTTACAAAGGAGTACTGGGGTAAGTGAAACAAAAAAAAAAAAAAAAGAAAGAAAGAAAGCATTTTTTTTTTCATTGCCAGGCATGGTGGCACACGCTTGTACCCCAGCATTTGGGAGGCTGAGACCAGAAGATCCAGGTTCACGGCTAGCCTCAGCTATCTAGTGAAGCACTGCAACTTAGTGAGACCCTGGTTCAAAATAAAGAATAAAAAATAGGGCTGGGAGTGTAGCTTGGAGGTAGAATGCCCCTGAGTTCCCCAGTGCCGCCAAAAAAAAAAAGCAACATTGAGCTGGGCATGGTGGTGCACACTTGTAATCCCAGTACTTGGGAGGTTGAGACAGGAGGATTGCAGGTTCGCAGCCAGCCTCAGCTACTTAGTGAGACCATGCTTCAAAATAAAGAATAAAAAATAGGCCTGGGAATGTAGCTCAGTGGTAGAATGCCTATGGGTTCAATCCTCAGTACTGAAAAAAAAAAAAAGAGCACCAAAGCACCATTATGCATCAATAAAAGTATATTGAGAAAATAAAAGATAAAAAGCATCATTAGCCCAGTGTGGTGTCACATACTTGTAATCCCAGTACTTGGGAGGCTGAGACAGGAGTATTACAGGTTTGAGGACAGCCTCAGGAACTGAGGAAGAACCTGTTTCAAAATAAAAAGTAAAATATGTGCCAGGCTTGGTGGTACACACTGGTAATCCCAGGACCTGGGAGATTGAGACAGGAAGATCGCAGGTTCAAGACAAGTCTCAGCAATTTAGGCCCTCAGCAACTGAGTGAGAGCTGTTTCAAAATAAAAAATAAAATAAGGCCGGGCGTGGTGGTGCATGCTTGTAACCCGAGTACTTGGGAGGCTGAGAAAGGAGGATCTGGATTTGGGGCCAGTCTCAGCTACTTAGTGAGGCCCTCTGCAACTTAGGGAGACCTTGTTTCAAAATAAAAAATAGGACTACGGGTGTAGCTTGGAGGGAGGGTTCTCCTGGGTTCAATTCCAAGTACCACACACACAAAAAAAGGTAAGGCTAGGAGTGTAGCTGAGAGGTACAATACCCCCAGGTTCAATCCCCATCCCCAGTATTACTCAAACACACATTAAAAAAAAAAAATAGTAAAATGATAATAACCAGCCCACCAATGGCCTACTTTCAACAAATAACTAAAGAGTCATTGGAACTTACCAAAATTATCTCTCAAGGCACTAGCTTCCTCATGGGTTTTGAAATTATAATTCGGTGCCAGTTTAAGTCTCATACGAGAATAATTTTCTACATTAGCTAGTTTCCAGTGAATTTGGTTTTGTTTCCTAAAAATATTCATAAACAAACAAATAAAATTAATTAACTTATCGTTACAAAGACTGGTTGATTAAAATAATGTAAGAAAGTATCAAGTACTTCATAGTTGTTTAGCACCATTTTATAAAAATGAGATATATTATTTCATTTGACCCAAACAACTGTGAGAGAATTAAAGTACAATTACAGTTCATACACAAAAAAAACTAAGGCTAAATTATTTGCCTAAGATGCCATAAGGTTTACAAATAGTAGAAATAAGATTTGAACAAGGACATTCAGACTTATACCTTGATACCTTTACTCTTTCTGTTAAACTGAAGTATTTAACTATACAATGAGTTTACATTACCAAGCACAGCTTGTAAAATAAAATAATTTTACTACAAATAAAGATAAAATAATTGTAAATGGATCAAAGATCTCAATATAAGAGGTAAAACAATGAAAGGAGCGGGGCCTGGTGGTACATGCCTGCAATTCCAGTACTTAGTACATAAAGGAAAAGGGTATGGGGTTTAGTCTCAAGGTGATGAAAATGAAAATGTTCTGAAGCTAGACAGTAGTGATGACTGCAGATTATGAATGTACTTAAGACCACCAAATTGTACTTTTTTTTTTTTTTTCCGGTACCAGGGGCTGAACCCAGGGGCATTCTGCCTCCGAGCTACACCTCCAGTCCTATTTTTATTTTATTTTATTTTTTATTTTTTGGCAGTACTGGGGATTGAACTCAGGAGCAGTCTACCTTTGAGCTATACCCTCAGCCCTATTTAGCCCTATTTTTTATTCTTTATTTTGAAACAGGGTCTCACTAAGTTGCAGAGTGCCTCACTAGGTAGCTGAGGCTGGCCACGAACGTGGATCCTCCAGTCTCAGCCTCCCAAATGCTGGGATTACAAACATGAGCCACCATGCCCAGCTCCCAGCCCTATTTTTTATTCTATATTTTGAAACAGGGTCTCACTAAGTTGCAGAGAGCCTCACTAAGTAGCTGAGGCTGACCTCGAACCCGGATCCTCTGGTCTCAGCCTCCCAAGTACTGGGATTACAAGCATGAGTCACCATGCCTGGCTAAATTGTACATTTTAAAATAGTTCAAATGTTAAATTTTACATGCATTTTACATTAGAAAAGACTACAAAAATGGTAGCTCTTTTCAGCACAACAGAAGTGATTTAAATCTATAAAATATTAAAACACATGGCATCATTAATCTTAGCTCAAAGTTGTATCAGAAAGATGAAATAAACTGTTTCAACACTTACTAAGAGTCTAAAAGTCCATTAAACTTTAAATCATAGCTTAAAAGGGAAATAATCCCATGATGAAAAACAAACTTAAACCTCTAATCATCCCAGACCTAATTCAAAAAGGACAATAAAATTAATTATATCACTCATAAAAATTGGAATGAAGAGGAAACTGGCTTAAAAGTTCTAGGCCTGAGTTCTTAAAGAGTAATTAATAAATTTTATACTCCTACCTTTCGGCCCAAGGTCCCCTTTCGCATGTGAGATAAAGCCGTACTGCTTTCCAGCGTCTAAGAGTGGCTAACTGCTGACTGCTAAGTTGTTTCAGCATGTTATTATACCTCAAGTTTTCTTGGCGTGCTTTTCGATTAAATGGCTCCACAAAAAACTCCTAAATAAATAAGAGCATTGAATTATATATATATTATATAATAATATTATATATTATAATATTATAAATATATAATATTTATTTATTTATTCATTTATTTTTGTGTGGTACTGGGGATTGAGCCCAGGGGCATACTATCTCTGAGCTACACCCCCAGCCTTATTTTTTAATTTTTATTTTGAAACAGGGTCTTGCTAAGGTGCAGGGGGAGCCTTAGTGTAGCTGAGGCTGGCTGCAAACCTGTGATCCTCTTGTCTCAACCTTCCAAGTACTGGGATTACAAGTATGCACCACCATGCCTGGCTTGAATTATATATTTTGAAATTTTTAAAAAAATATATTTTTGTGGTAATGGGGATTGAACCCAGGGGCATTCTTCCTCTGAGCTACACCCCCAGCCCTATTTTTTATTCTTTGTATAGAAACAAGGTCTCACTAAGTTGTGGAGGGCCTCACTAAGTAGCTGAGGCTGGCTGCGAACCTGTGATCCTCCTGTCTCAGACTCTCAAGTACTGGAATTACAAGTATGCACCACTATACCTGGCTTAAAAATTTAACCAATAAAATCATGTAAGATGAGAAAGAAGCTGGTGACCAACATGACTTTCTTATTCCATTACAAAAATGCCCTTTGATGGAAATGACATAATTCTAGCTATCATCTATTGGAGGTGGGGTGGGGTGGGGTGGGGTGGGGTGGGGTGGGGTGGGGTGTGTGTGTGTGTGTGTGTGTGTGTGTGTGTGTGTGTGTGTGTTTTACTGGGGATTTCCCAAGGGTGTTCTACCTTCAGGGTATACCCGCAACACTATTTTATTTATTAGAAACAGGGTCTTGCAAAATTGCTGAGGCTGGCTTTCAACCTGTGATCCTCCT
>PVLC010048263.1:0-10677 GCA_004027655.1 Graphiurus murinus
ACTAAGTGAAAATGTAACATGACTTATATTTTAGGCTATTGTCTTTCCTCTCTGGTTGATTTTTAATAGTTTTTTTTTTATTCTCATTTTAACCATTGTATGTATAGGTGTGTGTTTGTTTTTATTTAGACATTTTGGTTTTTATTCTCTCTTTAATTCTGGAAAATTCTTAGTCATCTCTTTGAGTATTACCTCTCCCCTATTCCCTCCTCCCTTTCTTTCTTGTATCATTTTAGACTGACATTTGCGGAGGCTTCTCTTTATTTCATATGGTAACCAGTCATTGATTCATATGCATGTTCATTCTTTCTCTCCCTCCTTCTGTCCCTTCTCCCTGCCTTCTCTCTTGTAATTTTTTCAGATTTGTCTTCTCCTTCAATAGTTGTAAGTTAGATCTAATATGCTGTTTAACTATTAAAAGCTTTTTATCCCATTGATAATATTTTCTCATTTATAAAAGTTATATTAGTTACTTAAAAAAAAAACCTTTCCGCCGGGTGTGGTGGCGCACACTTGTAATCCCAACATTCGGGAGGCTGAGACCAGAGGACCCGGGTTCGCGGCCAGCCTCAGCTACTTAGTGAGGTACTCTGCAACTTAGTGAGACCCGGTTTCAAAATAAAGAATAAAAAATAGGGCTGGGGGTATAGCTTGGAGGTAGAACGCCCCTGAGTTCAATCCCTAGTACCGCAACAAACAAACAAATTTTGGTATCGGGGGGTTGAACCCAGGGGCTATATTCCCAGCCCTTCTTTAAATACTTTATTTTGTAACAGGGTCTTGCTAAGTTGTTAAGGGTCTCACTAAGTTGCTAAGGCTAGCCTCAAACCTATGATCCTCCTGTCTCAGCTTCCTAAGTACTGATATTACAGATATACACCACTATGCCTGGCAAATATCTATTATAGTATGTAAACATTCTTTTTAATAGTATTTTATTGAAGCCGGGCGTGGTGGCGCACGCTTGTAATCCCAGCATTTGGGAGGCTGAGACAGGAGGATCTGGGTTCGAGGCCAGCCTCAGCTACCTAGTGAGGCCCTCCACAACTTAGGGAGACCCTGGTTCAAAATAAAGGATAAAAAATAGGGCTGGGGGTATGGCTTGGACATAGAATGCCCCTGAGTTAAATCCCCAGTACCACACACACAAAAATTAGTATTTTATTCTTTCATTATTATTTTTAAAAATTTTGTCTGTGCATGTAATCATGCATCATAATGAAGTTCAGGGGGATAGAGATACACATGTACATCATGTACATGATGAGCTTCTCCCCTGGTGCCCATCCACTCCTCCTTTTCCCTTACCTTCTCTCTGTTGAGATTGGAATTGATTATTTTGTATACGTACATCATGTCAACTGAAGTGTTCCCTTCATCAAATCTCCCCCCCACCCCTCGCCTAGATCCCCTCCATCACTCCACTGGGGGGTTCTCCTCCTCTGTCTGGAACTCCTTTTTTTTTTTTCAGAGACAAATACAGAAGTTTATTTAGGAAAGTGTAGGATACAAGTTCAAGGGAGAACATGGGTCATCTCAAATAGGAGAGAGGGCCTGGAATTCCTTTTGTATCCCAATTTCTCCCTAGCTTCCACATATGAGGGAAAATATATGATGTCTCATTTTTGTGTGTGTGGCTGATCTCACTTAGCATATATTCTCTAGTTCCATCCATTTTCCTGCAAATGAATTTTGTTCTGTATAGTGGAGTGGAATTCCATTGAGTGTATATCCCATAATTTCATGATCCATTTACCTGTTGATGGTCACCTGGTCTGGTTCCATAATTTGGCTATTGTGAATTATGCTGCTATGAACACAGATATGCATGTATCACTATAATATTCTGGCTTCAATCCCTTTGGAAAGATATAAGGGAGCGATATAGCCAGGTCATATTGGCAATTCCATTCCCAGGAACCTCCACACAGATCTCCAAAGCTGTTGCACCAATTTGCAATCTTGTTATGTTTTCTGAATTGTTTTGTCAGTTTTGGAGTTTGCTGATTCACCCTTGTGGTGGTTTGTTTTTTCACAGTGACCTATGATATTTGATTTTCTAAGTTCATCTTCAGCCCTGATCTGTGAGTCTTTAAGGACAGACATTATCATTTTGTGTTTACTGGATTCCTAGGAATTTTAGTGGTCCTGGATCACTTTTTATATTAACCATTCATCTTGGGGTTATTAAAAATAGCATGGAGAAAAAATTAGACCCTACAGTCTGCACAAGCCTAGGATTTCTATTTCCATGGCTTGCTTATTTATTTATTTATTTATTTATTTACTCAAGTTTCAGGCAAGTCAGCAACTTCCTTGTTCCTTTTTGGGCTAGTGAGCAGGTCCACATAGTTCCAATTTTACCTATAAGATTGTTGTTTAAGGTGCTGGGCTTTGTTCTTGCAGAGAGTTAAAAGTAGTTTCAAATCCTATTCTTTCTTGTGTAGGCCCACAACCCCTAAGTCTCACACTGAAACCCCGGTGAGTGGTTGAGCCTCTGGCTCTGATTTTTTCTTTTAATCTGGGAGATATTAGGTCTTTGGAATTAAATTTAGTTTATTGGTTATAGTTTATTCAGAGTGGGTATATTTACAGAAGGAGGAACATATCCATATCAGCTCTATACTACATGGTCAGAAGTCTTGAATTCACATTTGATGACCCACCCACATATCCAATTGTATCAACATAAATACTACTTGGTGCTCTGATTTTTCTCTGTTAAATTTATTTGTTAAACACATTGTCATATTCCAATTAAGCTGGTATTTGAAAATATTGCATTTTTTTTGCTGTATTAATATATGATGACATATAGCCTACCATCCCTTAAAACTGGGCTTGTGTTTGGTAATAGCTCTCTGTTTTCAAAGCACTTTAGTTTCATCAAGGCCTTAAAGAAACTTACTTTATAAATTCTGATATTTATCCCCATTTAACATATGAGGATTCTGAGGTATTTTTCTTTTTCCTTTTTTTTTTCAATACTGGGGATTGAACTCAGGGGCATTCTACCTCTGAGCTATACCCCTAGCCCTATTTTTTATTCTTTATTTTGAAACAGGGTCTCACTAAGTTGCAGAGGACCTTGCTAGATAGTTGAGGCTGGCCATGAACCCGGATCCTCTGGTCTCAGCCCCAAATGCTGGGATTACCAGCGTGTGCCACCATGCCTGGCTTTTTATTATTTTTCAATGGTGACAATGTGATGATTTATGTCTTTAGAGATGGCCAAAAAAAAAAAAAATGTTGAGGCTGGTATTTTGATTAGTATTGAGTAGTATAATGTACTAATCTGACCTGCCTTTTCACTAAGTATATCATGTATAATCCATTTTATCAGTCACATTTTAGTGGCCATTTAGGGCTTAAAAAAAAACAATACTGCTATGAGTATTATTGAATTTATTTTTGTGTGTGTGTGTGTGGTACTGGAGATTGAACCAAGGAGTATTCTACCCCTAGCCCTTTTTTATGTTTAGTTTGAAACAGGGTCTTGCTAGGTTACTGAGGCTGGCTTTGAACCTGCAATCCTCCTGTCTCAACCTCCCAAGTACTGGGATTACAGGTGTGTGCCACCATGCTTGGATTGGATTTATCTTTTGACACTGTCTTATTACTCTAGGTGTGGAACTCTTGGGTCAAAGGATATACTCATTTAATATTTTGATGTGGTCAAATTTCACTTCAGAAAGTTGCACTGATTTGTACTTAAATGAACAGGGCACCAATTAAAAAAATTCTAACATAAAACTTTACTGAAAAAATTTCAAGCTATAGATAATCTAACAAAGACTTCTCTACCTGGCACATAGACATTCGTTGTGATGTTTATGACTTATCCTATGTCCCAAGTGCATAAGACCTATTTTTACTGGTATAGAACAGTGGTTTGCAATGGGTGGTTACTGGACCGTCACTGAGCAGATCTGACATTAGATGTGCTGGTGGAGAAACTCTGGGTGAAGCCTGGCAATCTGGTTTATTTTTTTTTTCTGCATTTCTGGGAATCAAACCCATGGCCTTGCCATGCTAGGTAAGTGTTCTGCTGCTGAGCTACATCTCTGGCCCCAAATGTGTGTTAAGGACCCCGTTCAGGTGATCCTGATGTTTGCCAAAGTTAGAGAACCATAGGGCTGGAAGAAGCTTATCCTTGTGAAACCCAAAAGTCAGCCCAAGTCCTTTTTTTATTTTTAACTTAATATTTAAATTGTATATATACATACACACACATTTAGCTGACACACACAGGAATTGTACATATGTGGAGTGCAGTGGTGGCATTTCAGTGCATGTGTACAGCACGTGATCACCACGGTCAGATGAGGGTTGGCGTGTCTGTTGCCTCAGACATACATTAGCCCTTTGTGTTAGCCTGAGTCCTTTACTCCCACATCTCCATACTAATCAGAAATCTACTTCCTGGGGGTTAAATTTTCATAGTGTTTTTCAACTCTTCTCTCCTTCTGTTTTTTTTTTTTTAATATTTTTTTAATTGTTGCATGGTAATCATACATCTTTGTGAAGTCCAACCAGGTAGAGGCATACATGTACACAGCACTCATTTAACCCTTTTTCAATTCCCACCCCCTTCCTGCTTCTTAGTATCTCTTGACGGCTCTGCTTTACTGCTGATGGCAGCTCTTATCCACCTGGGGATGACACTGGGGAGGAACGGAATCCGTTTTTCTTAATTTACAGAAACACAGTCTATTCATTTCAATGACATTTGAATATGAAGAAAACCAATTGATGTTTTGGAGGGGTGGAAGAGGTTTGTATCTTACTGCCACAAACAGCTTAAAAGTGAATCTTAGACATGCCTATTCTAAATTCCTTTTAGCATTCCGTGATATTCCTTCCCATCCCCTCCTCATTCTCCTTTGTTTTTACTGCACCTCCCATTGATTTTTTTTCTATATAGTGATTTAGCTATTGTATTTGTTTTCCTGTCTTTTGTTGGGATGAACAGAGTTTTTATTATAGACAATATAACCCACTCAACCACTTCAGAAAAACAAAGATTAAACTCTAGAGTATACTGCATCTTACAAAGTTGTGAGAGCTGGGGGAATGAGCTTTGTAGCCACTCAGTCATAGGTAACACATGTCTCCATTTATGTTTGTCTTAATTTCTGTTTCTTTTTCGTTTGTTTTTTTTGTGGCACTAGGGATTGAACCCAGGGGCATTCTACCTCCAAGCTATACCCTTAGCCATATTTTATTTTTATTTTGAAACAGGGTCTCACTAGGTTAATGAGAGTCTCACTATTTGCTGAGGATATCCTGGAACCTGCAATCCTCCTGTCTCAGCTTCCCAAGTACTGGGATTACAAACATATACCACCACGCTCAGCTTGTCTTAATTTCTTTCATTAGGATTATCTAGATATGTTTGGATAATTTTTTGGTGGCTTCAGTTAATATCTAATTAGTTTTTATTTTCTCTCATGAATCCATAGCACTTTTCTGGTGGCCCTCTGTGGACTTTCCAGTCTCCCCTCCCTAGCACCTGCTGGCAGGAGCAAGGCAAGTGACTTGAAATGCTGCCCTCCCTTGACTCAGGCAGCTGGCCCTGGGTCAGATGAAACACTAGACACTGAGCTTGTCTTTTTTTCCATCCTGTTTAGAGATTCTATCAGGACTTTCAGATTGAAGAGGTTTCCAATTATAACCAGGCAGGCGGGAAGGGCCAGGTTCCATCAGAGGTTCTGATCCTAATGGAATCCCGCGGCTCCTCCAATGAGCTTGGGAGGCTGATCTTTGAGCTGGGGCTGAATATCCAACAGATGCCTAGGCCTGAGTAAGGCTCTTGGAGGACCTGTCTCTGTACAACAAGTTCATCAATCGTATGAGAATCACTCACTCTGAGCAGAGAAGTCCTCCAGGAACAGGTTTTCCAAGGATCCTATGTTAACTCTCTCCTAGAGTCTGAGTTTTCATTACACCGACAGAGTCACCCTGCCACCTTGTGGCCATGCCTGAAAACTGCACTTCCCCAGACGGCTTTCATTTTACTCCCAGTATTCTGCAAAGCTGGGATTCATCACTGGATTATTTCTGCAGTTGGCTTTTTAAATTAATATGATCTAACTGGGCATAGTGGTGTATGCCTGTAATTCCAGTACTTGGGAACCTGAGACAGGAGAGTTATAGGTTTTAAACCAGCCTTAGCAACTTAGTGAGACTCTCAGCAACTTAGCGAGGCCCTGTTTCAAAACAAAAAATAAAAAAAAGGGCTGGGGGTGTAGTAGCTTGGAAGCAGAACACCCTTGAGTTCAATCCCCAGACAGACAGACACATACACACACACACACACACACACACACACACACACACACACACACTTAAAGAGCTATGTCCCAGCTCAGTCCCAAAGAAAACTTTTTAAACGGAAATCACATATCTGTAAGAAATGTCATTGCTCATGTAACAGCATCTTGGCATATTGACGACGTGTGTGATGTCTCAGAGCTGTTGCAGCGATGCTCTGAGATCCTGCAGCTTTCCTTAGGATTGAGTGAACACTGTGTGGCAGGTATTAATTTTAGCTCACAGTTCTATTTTAGGTCACATTCCTTATTTCTCTAAATTAAATTGAATTAGCTGCTTGACTGGGGGGAAAAGCCAATCTCTGTCACTACTAAGGCACCCTTTCCTACTCCATGGGATAATGTAAGACTCCCAGGTGGACGTTGTACCATACGTTTGGGGCGTAGCTCGGTCTACTCTCCCTCTGTGGTTGCACTTTCTGCAGTGCTGTAGCTGGGGACTGGCTCCCCGCATCTGGCTGGTGGGTGACCAGGTGAAGGAGCTGAGCTGTCCATGGTGAAAATAGAATTATTTAAAAATGTAAGATGTCTTTTTCATTTGAAAGAAAGTTAATTAAGATATTTTAAATGTCAGATACTATAAACACAGAGGTTTATTACCAGTTAGATTACTGATGACTTAAAATGTGGAGATTGACTTTTCATTTGTCTTTTCTTGTCCCAAGCAAATAGATATAAAGTCAGGAGAATTGAAAATAATTTTTTTTTTTTTTTTGGTGATGGTGCTAGGGATCAAACCCAGAGCCTCATGAATACCAAGTACTTGCTCTACCACTAACCCACAGCCCAAGCCAAAGATAACTTTTGACCCTTGAGTTGCTATGGCTAATTCACTTTAGAGGCTGGGAATCTTTTCTCTGTTGCTATATGCGTGTCAGTTTTTAATTCACAGTGAGAAGCCCACTGGTATAGTCTGAATGTTTGTGTCCCTCTCTTTCTAATATATATGTTGAAATCCAAACTCCCAGGGTGTTAATGTTAGGAGGTAATTAGGTCATGATGGAGGAGCCCTTATCAATGGGATTGATGCCATTATAAAGGAGATCCGGGGGAACTCATTTGCTCCTCCTGCCACATGAGGACACTGCAAGAAGGCACCATATATGAGCCAAGAAGGAGGACCTCACCAGACATGGAACCCTCTGGCACCTTGAATTTGCAGCATAAGTCATTTAGATTGTAGTATGTTGTTGCAGCTTGAAAGGACTGAGACATCTACATTTTGCAGATGGGGAGACTTGGGCATAGGGAACCAGTGTGCACTTGAGGAGTTTCCCAGGGAAATAGTAGCAGGAGCACGATTTGGTTCTGGTGGTCTCTCATCTTTGGAATTATTAGGTTTTCTCTTGGGTCTTTTACTCACCGAGGCCATAAAATTTGATAATGATGATGATGATTTTTTTTTTTCAAAACTGGGAATTGAACCCAGGGGCATTCTGCCTCTGAGCTACACCCTCAACCCTATTTTTTATTCTTTAATTTGAAACAGGGTCTCACTAAGTTGCAGAGGACCTCACTAAGTAGCTGAGGCTGGCTGTAAACTTGCGATCCATCTGTCTCAGCCTCCCAAATACTAGGATTACAAATGTGTGCTACCATGCTTGGCAAAATTTGATTTTTTATCTTATGTGTAATTGAGGTTGGTGTGTGTGTGTGTGTGTGTGTGTGTGTGTGTGTGTGTGTGTGTGGTGTGTATAAGATGCTTTTTTTTTCCAGAGATGTATTTATAAGATGGCAAACATTAATATTCAGCATACAATTTTAATATTTAATTCCAAATCACACCACTGTGAATTAAGATATTTATAAATCTGGTCATTATCTTATAAATAACACAGTTTTGTCCCTTTTTACAAAAGTGGCTAATTTATTGAATGAAAAAACAAAATACTCTCCAATGATTTTTGTAATCTGTTTTGACGTTTCCTAATTTTTTTTAATTCTACCATGAAAACACACACCCAAACACTGACCTATACCTCTCTCGGGGAGACCCTTGTCATTATTACTCTAGTAAGAATTAGGAAGCTGATTAGCTTATGCTTATGCTTCTCTGTTTTTTACATGTTAAATGTTTACAGTGTTGCTGCTTTGATTTGCCAACCTGGCAAGTCAGTCCGTCTAGTAGTCCCTTTTGTAGATTTGTTTAGGGAGAAAATGGGTTTCTTTGGGCTCTTTGGCCAATTTAGCAGAGTGAGGAAAGAAAAGAACCCAAATTTGATCGCCCCTCGAGAAACACATGCATCACGCATGGTTATTATATAATGTATACATACATGTATGTGCACACTTACAGAGCCGCCATATGTATAAAGTTTATGCAGAACAATTGCTTCTTTTTTTTTTTTTGTCCCACTTGCACACTTGCATAGCCCATGACATGCACAGCAAGTGCTTCCCCATTTCCACCCCACTTATACATAGGAAAGGACTTTTGGGGTCATCTGTTCATCTCATAGTAGTGACAATTTTAGCACCTTGGCTCTAAAGTAAAGGACACTTTCTTGGGTTTTTCGCTCATTGCACTTGACTTTATAAGAAATGGCAGGAAGCAAGATCATATAAATGGAGCCAGGCATGGTGGCGCATGCTTGTAATCCCAGTACTTGGGAGGCTGAGACCAGAAGACCTGGATTTGGGGCCAGCCTCAGCTACTTAGTGAGGCCTTCTGCAACTTAGTGAGACCCTGTTTCAAATTAAAGTATAATAAAAAAAAAAAAAATAGGACTAGGGGTGTAGGACGGAGGTGGAATGCCCCTGGGTTCAATCCCCAGTACCAAAAAAAAAAAAAAAAAAAAAGATTATATGAATGTTTTATCTGCAAGGGCCCAGAGAAAGGTAATGGATTGTTAGCTTGGTGTTCAGTCAGAAAACTTTTGTATTTTTTTTTTACTTATTTTTTATAATCTGCAACAGAACAAAACAGAAATAACAAAAACAAAAAACTAAAGTGTCTCAAGTCAAGTAGTGACACAAGTAAAAGGGATATTTGTATTGCCAGACTCAATTCAATGCTAGTGGCTCCAAGTTAATTTCCTAAAGAGAGTTAAAGGAACAAGCTTCTCTTGGCCTATTGGTAGATTAATTCAACTATAATTTTGCATGGAACTATAGAGGTATATGTGGCTATAGTAGGATGATTATTATATTATTACAAAATATTATGAAAAGCAATTTACTGAAAGAGTAGAGTGGTAATTATCTTGGTTATCAATCATAATTCCTGAGCAAGCTGTTTCTACTTCTTAGCATTTGGGGAGCAGAATCCAACAGAACCAAGGAAAGAGGCCCAATCCTTTTGCAAAAAACTTGAGTGTTTTGAATAAATCTAAAGCTGACATAGCTTTATTTTTTAAAGGACTCTCACAACTAACATTTCAAGCTAATACATGAATTTTTATGTCTTCCACTCAAATGTTATCCCTAAGGCCTGTGAGGGACTATTTGAGGAAGCGGGATATGTGTGGTGTGGTTGTGGACTGGTAAGGAGGCTGTGAGCAGGGGGAGGGTCTGAGGAGCGGAGGGTGGAGAGCTGGTGGAAAGCTGGATGTGATAGGACTCTGGATGCAGTGTAAAGACTTTGGATTTTACTTAATGTGAGGTTCGAAGCTCCAAAGGATTTAACAGGATGACTCTGACTGCTGTTTTGAGCAGATGAGACAGGGTGGCACCTGTTAGGCAGAATGTAGACCGAAGATGATGGCTGTCGGGGAGTAGCTGTAGAAATGGTAAGACGAGGCAGATGGCAGAGCTGCACATGAACGCATCTGGAGTAGACTGTGTCATCCATACACAAATGCACACGCTGTTTTGAGGGCAGAACTGACAGGGTTCGTGGATAGGTTGAATGTGGAGTATGGGAGAAAGGAAGTTATCCAGGGTCACTGTAAGATTTTTGCCCCTAGTAACTGGGAGAGGAAAGAGGAAGTCTGGAAGGAGTGGGTTTGGGCAGGAGAAGGTCAGGGCACAGGGGTGGCGATTAGGAGTTCAGTTTTGGAAACACTGAGTCTGAAATGTCTGTTAAACATCTCAGTAGTGGGACTGAATAAGCATTCAGAGTATGGAGTTGAAGAGAAAGATCTGGGCTCAATCTAGAAACCCGGGAGCCCATCAGCATTTGGGTGATATTTAAGGTTATGATACTGCTGACCTCACCAAAGGAGTAATCCTGGGCATGGAAGAGAAGTGGCCACAGATATAGAGATCAGGGAGGAGGAACTAGCAGAGATGAGAAGAAGAAATCAGTGAGGGAGGAGGTAGAACAGGATAGTTAATATCCCAGAAGCTGAGAAAAAGCTAGTTCAAGGATGAGAATGGTCCAACCATGCCAAACACAATTGATACA
>PVLC010048264.1:0-10787 GCA_004027655.1 Graphiurus murinus
TGACTACCACTCCTGTGTATCCACCCAAAGGGATGGAAACCAGACTACTATAATAATGGATGCATATCTGTGTTTATAGCAGTACAATTTACAATAGCCAAATTATGGAACCAGCCTAAGTGTCCATCAACAGATAAAGGCATTATAAAATTATGGTATATACATATAATAGAATTCTACTCAGTAATAAAGAACAACTATGTAAACCTCATATACAGTTGAACTTTTTTGTATAATCCAATTTTAACTCCCACTGATGTTTCTGTTTTTCCTAGTTAATGATTGTACTTTTCTTTAATCTGCTTATTTTTTATGTGTCAATAAGTAATTTAAGTTCAAAGTCTGATAATGTACTCTCAGTACATTCAGACCCACTAAATATTCTATCAATTTTATCTACTTGGTGAAATCTCTACAGTAGCTTTCTAGTATTTTCTAAGATGTGTTACTTTTTATCCCTATTGTACAATTCTTTTCTTGGAATCTTTCTTCACCGTTATTCTGGGGATTCTCTTGATCTCTCTCTAGAGTTGGATCTTATTCCCTGTTGATTTTATCTTTTCCTTTTTTAGTTTATTCTTGTATAAAGAATATTCAGTAGTATTCAGTAGCTTCCTTATAAAAGATTCATATGAGATAAACATTGTAAGACTTTTCATGACTTTACACTTAATTTAGTAATTTGGCCAGATATAGAATCGTAGGTTTGAAAGTTATTTTTTTTCTCAGAAATTTGAAGGCATTCTGTGTTTTCTAGCTTTAAATATTGCTAATGAGTTTACCATTATTCTAATTCTTGATCCTTTGTATGTGACTGATCTCTTCCGAAGTCCCTCATTTCTCTTCCAGAAGGTTCATAATTTATTATCTTGTTATCAGTACTCTAGAATTTGATGATGATGGTCATGTGAATATTTACCGATTGGCTGGGTATTTGCTGAGTTCTTAACATCTGGAAACACATGCCCTTCAAGTTTGGGAAAATACTGTACATTATTTTATTGATTATCTTTCTCCTGCATTGTCTCTGATTCATCTGGAAATCCTATTATTCAGGTAGAGAATTTGATGGTCCTCTGCTTTTCTTACAAATTTTCTCTATATTTCATCTTTTTGTCCTTTTGCTCTCCTTTCTGAGTAGTTTCCCCACTTCATCTTATAATCTTTCTATTTAGCCTTTTATTTCTGCCATAAAGGTTTTGATCATGTTTTTGTTATTTGAATCACATATACAATCTTCTTGTTTCATTGATATAATATGTTTTCATCTGACAGAAGCCACCAATGATTTTTTCTTACTATTTTATCTCAGTTTTATCCATGTTTTTATTGTCTGACTTATACTCTTTTAGAATTATTTATTTGATTTTTGGTGATATTTAATCTTTGGTTTTCTGCTAATATCAAAATTTAAGGCATTAAAAAAATCTGGGTAGAGGCCTTGAATGGGACAATCAAGGCCTTCACAGGAAGGGGAGTTGTCTGAATTGTTTAATTGGAGAAACTTGTGCTCTTTCCTTTTTACTTTGACTCTTAAAATGTAAATTGTACCATGTAACACTAGATTACATATAATTGTAAACTCGAGACTATTTTCTTTGAGTCTGTGTGCACTATTTCTTTTGATTCTTCTTTAACAACTGTGCAATCTCTCAGAAGACTATATAGCATGACCTCCTATATTTGCTTTTTATAACATTGGTTAAACAAGTATGTGGTGAGTTACCGCTGTGTGGCAGGTCTGTGATAGAATCTAAAAATTGATGGTGAATAACTGAGAATTCTGCTTATCTTAGAGATCATGTTCAATTTTTATATATCTAAAATTAAATTTACTGGTTATAACCTTAATAAATACAATCAGGATCTGATTTACTTATGCATTCTCTCCAGTTTAAGATAATAATTAAGGTTTTGTTCATCCATCAGTGGAAGCATTGGTGAATGTCTTGATACTGTCTTTTCTTGAGGCTTCATTGCAGTTAATCATCTCTTTAATTTGGATTTTTGGGTATAGAGGTTGCAAATGAATACAAGGATATTTTATTATTATTATTATTATTATTATTATTATTATTATTATTATTATTATTTCTTTGTGCAGTACTAGGGATTGAACCCAGGAGAATCCTACCCCTGAGCTACACCCCTAGCCCTGTTTTTTTATTCTTTATTTTGAAACAGGGTCTCACTAAGTTGCAGAGGGCCTCACTAAGTAGCTGAGACAGGCTGCGAAACCAGATCCTCTGGTCTCAGCCTCCCAAGTACTGGGATTACAAGTGTGCATTACCACGTCTGGCTCCAAGGATATTTAAGCCACATTTATTTATGAGCCAATAGAAATCAGAGTATGTTATTATTTTTTAATCTTTTTTTGTACTGGTTCCAATTTGGCAATAAAGATGATATATCTTCAACTTAACTGTAAATATAAGAAAACTATGAATATAAATTGAAAGTAAATTCTAGCATAGAAGTAAAGTTATTTAAACCCTATGTGCAAAATCCAGCTTTATCTTGATAAAGTACAAATCAGGATTCCAATTTTTACATACATTCCTCCTTTTCTTTTTAGTTTATCAGAGTTTGGAATTTGTTTTATATTTCTAAGACCGGAGCTCTCTTCAGAAGTTCATTTCACAAATATATATATGTATATATATATGTATGTGATATATATAAATATTAATAATGTATTTGTATATATCATAAATAAATATATATTTTATTTATATATATTTGTGCCTATACATATCACAAGTGCCTCTTAAACTTTGTAATGTTGTCTGGTTGTGCAACTCAGTTAAATCTAGCAGAAACTAATTAAAGACTTAACCAAGGGGGTCCCATTTTTTTATTGAGACTTGACTGACTCTAGATTGATTATTGTTGACTAATATTTGTTGAATGTCTGCTGGATACACTATGCACTGGAGGTCTGATGTAAAGGGAATGATTATTGGTGCTCAACATAGATTTCCTGGGAATTCTTTTAACAGTTTGGCTGCTGTGCCTATTCCCCATCTGATAAAGATGCAGTGAGCTAATTTCTTACATTCATGACCTTGTCAGGATGACAGTCCTTGAGTCCTCTAAGTAGCCTCAACCTATCCCCTATCCCCTAGGAGCCTGATAGGGCCCTGCGTCGTACCATATCTGGTCTTTACCCAATTCTTACATGTTCTTGTATCATGCCTTTTCCTCTCCTATCCTCTTTTGCTAACTCTATTAGTTTTCTTGAAAGTACTTTCTTAATAAATTAAACTTATATTAAATCTCCTCCCAAGTTCTGCCTCTGGAGAAGCTGACCTATGATTGCTAATATATGAGAAAATAAATATAGTGGTTATTTTAAACATGGAAAAAAGCAGATCTGGTATTGTAAAGTATGACCCAAAATTTCAGAGAAAGGCAGAAAAAGAAGCCAGGCACATTTTGCAGACAGTGCATTGTTATAGCAGAGATGTGGTTGTACCCATAGGGCCATGTTATCTAACATTCTTAAGTTAACTAAGTTTCTTAAGATTTTTTAATTAGAAGGATGTGACTGTTTGCTCAAAAGGAGGAATTTAGCATCTTGCATATTAAGGAGAGTTACAGCAAATTTCTCCACCTTGTTAGTTGCAGACAGATGAAATTGCAAGTGACATTTCTTCCATGTTCAGGTTAGGCATGCATAGACATAAAAAGTATGTTGAGGCAGTAATACTTAATATGCATACAAAGAAACAAAACAACCAAGAGATGAACTGGCTGGGGTAGGGATTGAGAATTGGTTAAAGGGATTCTTAATGAATTCTATTCTACTGAAGTACAGTCTTTTCCATTGCTATTTGTTTAAATTATGTAAATAGTGTATTTGATTGTAACTTTATTGGTGTGTGGATTGCTTTTTGCAGTACTAGGAATTAAACCGAGAGTATTCTACCACTGAGCCTAAGTATCTGGAATTATAGGGCTATTGATTGCTCTGCTTTGAAAAGTATATAGCATATAGTGTACCACCAATCATTTATTTTCTCTAAGATTTAAAATAAATTCTGTAACAAAGTTTGAAAAAAAACATAGTGAGCAGGAATAGAAGAAAGTATAATATATTTAAGAGAAATCCAACTCAGTAGTATAGAATAAAAATAAGAAATTAGTCAGTCAAGGTCTAAACTAAAACCTGGATCCATAATAGAACACATGGAAGGCACTTTGGTAGTTAAGGAAGCTATCAAAATGATAAATCACTATATTCTGTCAGTGTCTTATTGGAATACACAATATTACATAACATAATCTAAGTTGGAAATGAATGAAACCACAATAGAGGCAGTTCTTATTGAATACAAGTTGAGAAAGCCTAGTCATACGTTATATCTCATTGCTGTCCAAAGGTAAGAAAATAGAGTTTATATGATAACTGCTTTCAGAAGTAATGAAATCCATATATCTTTATCTTTGTAATAAGGTTTGTTTCTGCCCCTGTCTGTAATTAGGCTTTAAAGAAACTCAATTCCTGTAAGAAAACCAAGTCTCAAGTTTTTGATATGGCAATATAGGGACAATATTCAGGGGTTACCTGAGAAAGTCTCATAGAAAAGATGAATCTCAGGAACTGAGAACTGGGGTTTGAGACAAAGATGCCCTCCCTACAAGAAGAACTTCTTTTTGTTGTTGACCTTGAAAGATGAAGTTTGATAAGATTAAAGAAGACAACAGATCTACTTAAGATGGTAGAAGTATTATCTACATTTTATAGATGGACTGAGGTACAGAGAAGTAAAATGCTTTATTAAAGATAAAAATATATACTTAAATAAATATGCACATTTATTTTAATAAATATATAATTGTGGGAGAGTTATAATAGGGTCTTAGAATACTTATTTTTTAGTGCTTACTTGTCTGAATGATATTATTATTTCACTACAGTTTTTTCTAACTTGTGATAGATTGTCTTATCATTTCCATACTACATCTGTGTCTTAATTTCCTTTATTTATGCTCAAAGTCCATTTGCTGTGGATATTCCCTGTTCTTACCTAATAGCGACATTTACACTATGTGATCACTGTTGTTTTCATTCCACTTCATAAGGTTTCCCAGCCGCTCTATCAGGATTCACCTACCTCAAAAAACTATGCCATCATTCTGTTTTTGTAGTTTTAAATGGTATATCTTAATTTGTGTATGTATGTGTTTACATGCATATGTGTGATAGAAAGATTATACAAGTAAAGTTTTTAGGTCATATTAATCTGAAATGAACACTAGGGATTGCTATTAATCTTATAAATGATCTTTCAATGATCAGTTCAGTATATGGTTTATTAAAGAAAACCAAAAAACCAGAAAAATTGACTGGGCCAGACATAGTACTATATGTGTGGATACAAAGATTAACAGATCACAATACTTAATCATTAGAAGTTGCTTGTAATCCCAGCATTTGGGAGGCTGAGACTAGAGGACCCGGGTTCGCGGCTAGCCTCAGCTACCTAGTGAGGCACTCCGCAACTTAGCGAGACCCGGTTTCAAAATAAAGAATAAAAAATAGGACTGGGGGTATATCTCAGAGGTAGAATGCCCTTGCGTTCAATCCCCAGTACTGAAAAAAAATTAAAAAAAAAAAAGAAGTTCACAATCTAGTTTGGAGAGAGACAAATAAGAAAATATAAGGTTCAGAAGATGAGATACACTAAAGGGCTCTCGTCATTTTAGGAAGTCTGTTTCCTGGATGGAGATATGATAAAGAAGTTGTGTTGGATTAAAAGCGCACTTAATGGACATCATAACCAACTAAAATATGTGAACTAGGGTTCTATAATGATTTGGACAAAGGTGTTTAATGGACATTTTTGGGACACTGAGGGGAATTTGAATGCTGCCTGTCTCTCAGGGGAAATAAAAATTTACTGAAAAAGGAAAGTAGAAAATAGTAGCTGAAAAATTTATGTGATGAAATAGCATGTAAGTTAAAGAGATCAACTTTTTAGAGAGCTAACTGAGGACACCAGCCATTGCAGATAAAAAAATATGTATATTAGATGCATATGTATTATTACTTTAATATAAGAATATCATATTTTTGCATATATACATGTATATAATTACTTTATTATATATGTTACATATAGATATTACTTTGTGTATGTTGCACATATTATATATTAATACTTTAATATAAAATATAAGATTAGGTATTTATTTGAAATTATATATTATATATTTTTACATTTCTGTTACATAAATTCTATTATTTATAGTGAGTAAAAAAGAAAAAATCCTGGCATGAGAATTCCACAAAATTCAGTCCTATTCACCTTACTTTGTGGAAGCAAAAACACTTCTAGAAAAAAACACTTTCTAGAAAAAAAACTTCTAGAAAGACATGAGAGGGACACTGAAAAAGGGGCCTGAGAGAGTTAAAGTAACTATTCAAAAGATTAAATCTACTCAAAATTTGAAGATGCTATGAAAGTACTTGGGTATATCAGAGCAGTACTATAGGAAAGGAATTTCTAAGAATATATAATTTATAATTTAAAGAACGAGGCATGGAATTTGGAGAACAGACTTGCCTTAAAGAAACAGATTTAGTTTAAAGGAACAAGCATGATTTAAGCCAAAATCCTCTTAAAAATTAGCAAGATCTAGAAACTACTAGATAACTTGCTATAAAAGGAGAAGGGAAAGAACAAATATTCAAAATAAAAGATTAAAAGAAGGAAGTAACCACCAAAACAAAAGATGGTATGAATATTGATATAAAATGATAAACAAAATTTAGCAGACAGAATCCAATATCATGTTATGATAATAATAAGCTATGATCAAATGGAATTCATTCTATAAATGGAAAAAAATCTATTAATATGTAACACATTAATAAATCTATGGTAAAATATGATTATCTCCATATAAATTGTGTTAAACTTTGACAAAAATTCTTCATCAATTCATGTAAAAAAAAACTCAAGGAAATAGGAATTCAGAGATAACTTTTCAAGATCTTTCAAGATGATAAGAAATATATACTTTTATTCTATTGTGTGTGTATGGTACTGAGGATTGAACTCAGGGGCATTCTACTTCTGAGTTATCCCCCCAGCTCTATTTTATTTTTATTTTGAAACATGGTCTCACTAGGTTGACAAGAGTCTTGCTGCATTGCTAAAGATGGTTGAACCTGTGATCCTTCTATCTCAGCCTTCCAAGTACTAGGATTACAGGTGTTGCCACCACACTCTGCTAGCCATTGTCTTAAGTCAGGCACTGTAAAGGCACATTTTATTGAGGTCAGGAAATGCAAGAGTGCTAACTAATTATCTCCACTACTATTCAATACTGTACTAGAGTTATCAGCCCATGATTTTAAATAAGGTAAATCAATTGGAGGAATAAGAATGGATAAAACTACAAAGTTATGTTTTTTTGCAGATTATATAATGTCATGTCAAATTTCCACCTCTTAACTCCAAAGACTCAATGATAAATTAACAACAAAAGAATTTGATCAAGTAGAAATTTATACAATTTATGTCAATATTCATTAGATATTGATATGTCATTTTCTATCTCTGAACTGCCTTTATCTGAATTAGTTGTGTTATATTTCCTTTCTTTTCAATGCTCTGCAATAATTTATGATCCATTAAAACCATCTGATCTTTGAAAGCTAAGTAGAATTAACACATAAATATCAGTACTCTGCATAAACAGACAGTAAAAATAATGGTGCTGAAAACTATTTATGATAGCTCCAAAGAAGATTACATGTATATGAATAAATTTAAAAGAAACGTGTATAATCATACACAAGAAATATTTTAAAACATTCCTGAAATATACTAAAGAAAACTTGAGCAAATAAAACTTGTTTTTGGATAGGAAAGTTCAACATACAAAGATCTCACAATATCACGTATGGTTACAATGTACCAATAAAGAATATTAAAAAGATGTCAGCTTTCTCTAAATTAATTTCTAAATTAAGTGTAATCTCAGTAAAAATGGTAACCCATTTTTATGGAGTTTAAATAATTTGATGTATTAAACAATTTTATGAAGTCAAACTCATGGAAAATCTGACACGGAAAGCTAATAACAAAGCATGGAGAAAAAATACTCAGAGGTATATACTCACTAGATATTAAAATACATTAAAGTAGTGTAATACTGGTGCATCAAAAGAGAAAAAAAAAGACGGGTAAAAAAGAAAGATCCAGAATTAACTCTTAATATTTGACAAAGGCAATATCTCAAGTTATTGGGGTGAAAATGAATCCAGTAATAGATGATGCTGGGATAGCTATATAACAAATTGAAGAAGATAAAATTAGATCTGTATCTTGAACCATGCACAACTCCAAATAAACTGTTATCTAAATGTAAGAAATGAAGTCATATAAGTACATAAATAAAGTATGCCTGAATTCCTCTTTCATCTCAACTTAGGGAAAGTTGTTCTATTGTGATTCAAATTCTAGAAACAATTGAAGGAAAGATTATATCCACAATCTATATGATAGACAAAGGACTAATTTTTTTTTTTTTTTGGTGGTGGTTCTGGGGATTAAACTTAGAGGCTTTCTACCTTCAAGCTACATTCCCGGCCCAATTTTATTTATTATTTGGAAACAGGGACTGGCTTGGTTGATAAGAGTCTCACTACTTTGTGAGGCTGTTCTCAAACCTGTGATCCTCTGTCTCAGCCTCCCAAGTACTGTGATCACAGGTGTGTGTCACCATGCCCATATTAATGTTCTTAAATATAAAATATACTAAAAATTGAGGGACAAATGACTGAAAATCCAATGGAAAAATGGAAAAAGGTATCAGCAAAAAATTCACAAAGATATAGCATTGGCACTCAAATATATGGACAATTGCTCAAATTCATTCATATTTAGAAAAAAAAATGCAAATTTCAGTTGCACTGAGAAGAAAGTTTTCCTCTTATAAAAATATGATAGGATATTCTGTTGGCAAAGCGGTGTAGAAATAGGCACTTTCATACATTGCTGGTGGTAATGCAAATCAGTCAACCTTTCTGTTGGGAAATTTGACAATAACTAACAAATTACAGGTAAATTTACCTTTTAACACAATAATCCCTGTTGTGGGAATGTACCCTGAAAGCATAGTTCCAGTAAAATAAAACTATGAGTGTAGAAAATTATTCATTGTAGAATGAGTTGTAATTCATAAAGTATTGGAGACAACTTAAATGTGCATATATAGGAGAGTGATTAATTCAATCAGCTATGGTAAATCTACAAGGAACAATGTACATCTACTAAAAAAAGAATGAGGAAGATCTCTATGAACTGATATAGTATGACTTCCAGAAAACACTATTAAGTGAAAAAAAACAAAGCTCAAAGGAATATCTAGAAGAAAATGATACGTGAAAACATACAGATATCTTTACTTGTGCAAAAGAAAAACAGGTAAAGTGAGTCAGAAATTGAAAAAGATTGGTTATCTACAAAGGGTTAGTGAGAAAGGGATGTAAAGAAATGAGGGATGGGCTTCAGGGTGCAGGAATATGATATATTCTCAGTATATCTATTTGAATAATTCCATAATAATATTTTACATACCCTTCAAAATCCCTAAAATAGATGAAACCAACCAGGACAATGACTGAGACAAATGACTGAAAATGAAACAAATATGCTAACAAATGAGTCTAGTTATATAACAATATTCTAACTGTACTGGAGTAGGAAACTTAAGAAACTATAGAAACATTATTTTGATTGGATATTGCAAAGCTGAAGACAAAATGAATTATATACAAATTCTGTATACAGTCCATTAAGATTCAATGGATTCTCTGTTAATTTGTTATGCATTTCTTTTGCTCTGTGTTTTTAGTGTTACTTAATTGATACTATTTCTTCTACCTTACACCATACTCCATTAAGATTCTTTTCTTTTTTTTTCTAGAATGAGCCCTAAAATATAATTTTATTTAAAATGCAGTTATAATAACCAGTTTCTGCAATCAACTCTTTAACTATTGCCTGTCCTTTGTTCTTGTTATTCTTTCCTTTAAGTAGTTCAATTAGATGTATCTTTTTCTCTTAATCTCTCTTTTATATTTCCTTTTACTTTGTGACTCAGTGCTTTATTATGGGTAATTTTTAAAGTTCTGTCTTCTGTGTTATTCTTTCTATAGCTATGTGCAATCTGCTGTCTAGTCTGATGAGTTTTTAGTTTTAATTTAATGACTATATTTAATAGTTCTGAATGTTCTATTAGTTTTTTTTGAAAGTCTGTCTGGTCACATTTGATAGTCCTATTGTGTTTTTCTTGTGCTTTCTACCCACATTTATTGTATTAAGCATTTATATTTCACACAGAGAAATTCTAGTATCTGTGGAATTTGTGGATTTAGTTGTGCTTTGTTGTTTTTGCTGGCCCATGCTTATGGTAAGTTGCTTCTTCAGTAGTTAAGTAAATTTTTTAAAATTCAAGCATTTTTGTGGTTATATTAGGCCAGGGTTGTTGGTTGCCTCCTCCCAAAAAGGCTTCAGTGTTTGCTTCATCTAAGTTTCTGAGGCTCTACAAAGTTGAGGCCAATTTAAACTCTATTTCTGGCTTTGAGTCTGTATAGATAGTATAACTTCTGTCTCCAAATGAGAGCAGTCTTTCATTTAGGAATTCTTTCAGAAGAAAAAAAATTTTTCCCCCTCTAATGTTTTCCCCCATCCATCCAAAAGTTAAAGCATTCAGACTTCTTCATTGTCTCACATTAATGTTTGTTATTGCTTATTTTTTGTATTGCCTTT
>PVLC010048265.1:0-10820 GCA_004027655.1 Graphiurus murinus
AACCTGCAATCCTCCTGTCTCAGCCTCCTAAATCCTGAGATTACATGCCTGGCTTGTTCTTTATTTTTTATAAAAGCAAATCTAGTAGCATAGTGGGTCCTATAACGTGAATAGAGGTTTTATTTCTAGGTAGAACCACAGATGTACTTGCTATTAAAAAAAATTTGGACTGTTTATGTATATTTCAGAAAGAAATGGAAGAAAATGAGTTCTCACTTGATATTTTGTATCTGTATAGGTGAAGTCACTATTCAAGAAAAAATACTGTGGTGGTTATTGTGTGAAGAACCAAGGCTTAGGGGCTTTAAAAATATTTTCATCAGATTATGCAAGTATACTCTAGAGTTTTTTATATAAAAATTGAAACACCCACACATATATACATATATCCCACAAGCCAGTATCTAAAAATATCCACCGTCAATCTTTACTAAGCTCTTTCTTAGGTAATACCCCAATGATTTCCAGTGCTGTTGTACTCTTTGACTTTTTATATACATATAGCCTTTTGTAAAAAGCAATAGATAATAAAGTTTATATCCTCAGGTATAATATGAACATAACAATATTATATTATTTAGGATTCTCTTTCCCAGATTGAATCATATAAAATTGCCAATATTCAACCCATTCTGACTTGCAAAAAAAGCAATTTCATGTGTTCAACTTAATAAATGCAATAGAAATAGAATAATTGCAATAGAAATATTGAAAGCTTTCAGGAAAAAATAGATTTTTATGTTGTTAAGCTATATCCCTAAAGCCTAAAACTCTTCATTGTGGGTAAATCTAATCATTGTTTTGAACTATAAAAGAAAAGGATAGACTCTGGTAAAAATAATTTCATGAAAATGAAAATAGAAATAAAATGGAAATATTTTAACTGTATTCTAGATAAAATAAATTAAAGAACCAATTTGGTTCCACTTGGCTCTGAGAAAAGCTTCATCAATTAAAATCCATCAGTGTTAGTGCAAACTATTTCAACCATCTGCATTCGTAAACATAAATGATAACATCCTGAGTGAAAAATCTTCTGTATTCAAATTAGGAAAAGTCATGAAGACCAGAAAAGAAATGGTTGTGGCATAACCCAGCAGCTGGGTCCAACTTTTTTTTCCCACTCACCTAAATTGCCTGTACCTTCTCATAATGCCACACTGTCAAATAGAATACATTGGTTCATGAATTGCCTCTCAAAACAACATAATATGTATTACCCATTTGATGCCCGTGCTCACTTCTAAACTGGTGGACATTTGAGCTGTTGTTTTTTGGTAGTGTTCCATCTGTTACCCCTGATGCATGAGTGTGTGGTGTAGACTTGAGGACAAGAGTTTTATAAGTGTACAATCTGCATCTGTATCACAACTCTGTCACTTACAAATATGCAAACTTGGGCAGATAAACAAATTTCTCTTGGTTTCAGTTTTGTTGACGATTCAATCTTGTCTTAGTTCATTTTCTATTGCTATAACAGAATGCCTGAGAGTGGATAATTTATAAAGAAAGGAGGTTTATTTTGGCTTTTGGTTTATTTTGATCTTGGAAAGTCCAAGATCGTGGCGCTGGCATCTCCTTGGCTTCTGGTGAGGGCCTCCTGCTGCCTCCAGCATGGCAGAAAAGCACCAGGTCCAGTGGACCTCTGCAGAAGACAGCACATGAGGTTGAACTTGCTTCATCATAATTCACTCTTAGAGTAACTAAAGTCCCAAAAGAGCAAGAACTGACTCCTGAGGGTTGCATTAACCTACTTGGGAGGACTCTGGCTCCATGACCATGAACTTTTGACTAGGCTCCTTCTCCTAACATGGCTCCTTTGGGGACCAAACCTCAACATGAGTTTTGGTGAGAACAAACCATGTTCAAATCTCTACCTTCAAAAGTTATAAGTAAAATGGTTAGGTATGAATGGGCGTAGCATGGTACAGCACACATACAGTCCACCAATTTCTACCAGAGCCATGATTATTGTGTATTGGTATCAGATGGTGATTCAATAAATGGCTCAGCTCATAGAGTCCTAGAATTGCAGAGTGTAAGCAGGTCTTGCAAATGTGCAGTTCCTACCTCTCCTTCTGCCCATTGCATCAAAGAAGAATCAGCCTAACATTCAGGAATAATGTTAGTTTTACTTAAAGTTCATATTTGTACCAATGTTAGTAGGTAATTGTTGCTAAATTCTCTTCCCCTGCTCCCCTATTTTAACTTCCCTTTGTCCTTTATTATCTTCCCGCCCTAATAAAGCTGGTCTGTGAGCCATGACAACGCACTTAAGGAGGGGGAGTCAGTCTCCTTGACATGACCAGACGCAGTGCCACAGGATGTCCTCCTCATGCATATGTAGCTCTGCTAATTATTCTTCTTGAGGAAATAAAGGCATGTCAGGACACGAAGCCTGGGGCCACTGCCTTTATTTAATTAGGCACGAATGAATTTGCACGTGCCTGTGCATAAAAAAAAAAAAAAAAAAAAACACTAAATGTAATTGAATGTTAGTTTTCCCACCGAGGCAGCATCTAGAAAGGTCACAAGTGATTTATTCCTATATGGTATGTGCAAAGGGGGACTGAGTGTGTGCCACGCTGCATCTTTATTACAAATCCTGTCCTGAGACCCAATTAGCAGACCTGTTCTTCTCTTTCATTAAAATCATGTTTTAAAAATGAAGGCAGGAGGTTTTTTATGTTATCACAGGGCAGATGAGGAAGTCAATTATGCCCCATGAGTGTCTTTCATCTCTGCCTGTGTTCCTTCCCGATAGAAGTCAGGATCTGCAGGGGTGTGGGGAGGGAGGAGAGGCCTTGGATAGTGAGGTCAGTCAGTCATCCCCCTCCCCTCCTGGAAGCCATTTCTTTTTCTTTGCCCAGGACTGTAGTATTACTTCAGAGGCCATTTTAGCAGAACTGTAAACACAACCAGCCATGGACACACATTTGGTCCTGTCATTTCTGTCACGTTGGGCAGAGTTTTTTCCCCTAAGGGCAGGGACTCTTAACTTGGGATCCATGTGGACTTGATGTCTGGGGGCCCATGAATCCCCTGGAAATGACATGTGTCTTCCTCTGGGAAGAAGGTGTTCTGCCAGATTAGTGTGTGTGTGTGTGTGTGTGTGTGTGTGTGTGTGTGTCCATGATCTGAATATGGTTAAGAAACATCTCATCTAGTCTAGTTGTGCTCTGAACTTTTGAGACCAAAAGAGTTTGAGAGTAACTTGGCTTGGGTTATCAGATGGATTTAGATTTTAATCATCTCCAATACATTTTAGCTGTGTGGCTTTGAGCAGCCTCCATCACTTCTCTGAACCCACATGTTCTCAAATGTGAGACAAGGGTAGGAATGCCTATGTTAGGGTTGTAGTGACAGATAACACCACATACAGAAGTAATAAGTGCTAATTTTCTCTTTTCTCTTCCATTCCATGAATACAAATAAAAGCAGGCACCTGCTCTATCTTATTTCTTGCTGGATCTTCCCAGCACCCAACATGGTGCATGTTGCTAAGATGGATGGAGTGCCTTTGTTTAGTTCCCAGATGAAATCTTTGTCTTAGAAATACTTCCTTAAAGCACTTGTTTTCCAAGAGAAATCTTGGTGCTCTAATTAATTTTGTTAAAAACCTCCCAAGAGAGTTAACCACAAGTCCTAGGCAAAATCTTTCTAGATACACAAAAAGATTATATCTGTGTATCCTATTCTGAGAATCATTATCTGTGTTAGGCTTTGTCTATACCAGGGAAGGGCAAACTATAGCCTATAAGCCAAATCTGCCCTTATGCCTGTTTTTGTAAATAAAGTTTTATTAGAACATTAATTTACTTACTGTTCATGGCTACTTTGTGCTGCAGCAAAGCTAAATAGTTAGGACAGAGACCATATGAGCTGCACAGCCTAAAATATTTATCAGCTGGCATTTACAGAGTTGCCAATCCTGACGTCTACTCTCTGTACTCCTTACTACAGCCCTTCAGGGTTGGTCTTAAGATGCCATTTTTGTGGGTAGGAGGACTAATACCCACCAGAGTTAGATGTCTAGATTGAGATTGCACAACTTGTAAATGGTTAGGGTTTGATTCCAGTTCCATATGATTCCATTGTCCATGGGCTTTCCACTAACCACTGACTCCTTTCAACTCATCCCAAACCTAGTTGAACCAGCCGCATCTACCAGCCACATCTACCAGCCCTGCCTGGTGACCATGGCTGACATGGGGAACGGTCAGGTGAAGTGGCTGGAGTCATGGTGTAGCCTGGCAGTCCTGGTATTTATCAGCACCCTGACTCAGGTCAGCAATATCAGTCACATGACAACAATGTGGAATGAGGAGTCAAGGGGCCACTGCTGCAGGTGGCAAGGTCATGCAGGTATTCAGTTGTTTGTGCACAAGTGTGCTGCTGCTCTCCAAAGGTCAGGAGGTTGAGCATTCCCTAATGGGTCCTTGTTGCTGCTGAAGGTGGCTTCCACCCTTGCTAGGTCCCTTGGTGTATAATATTTAATACTTGAGCATTGTCAGCCTATTGCTACTTAATAGATTTCCCTTCCTCTGGACTATTAGACTGTGAGAATTCAGACATCTGGGCTTGCTCCTTGGTACTGTGCCCTTGCTGGAAGATCTCACTCCAAATTAGAGATGAACAGTCTTTTGCAGTGAATTAATCCTGATGGAAATGTGACTGCTTTGAGGGTTTACAGAGGCTTTTGCAAGGACTCCACCTACCCATTATTCCTACCTCTCACTTGACTTTCATCCTTCCAATTATTTTCCCCCAAGCTTATCAGCTGGTTATGATGGAACAAAAGAAACAAAACTGGAGAAATCAGGTCTCCCTGCTCTAATTGCATAGCGGTGTTTGCCTAGTAACTGTGACAAGCTGACAATGATGATAACAGTGGCAAAGTTAGAACTATCCAACTGGAAGTAACACAATTAGGTAATTTATCCATCTGTCAGAGGACGTATCTAATGAAAAATAGCTGTGGTGTTAACCAGTCATCATATAAAAATGGACACTGTGACCTTAGGTTGGGGAGGGGAGGAGGATTCGGAAGGCAGGTGTTCTTCCTGGTGGGGTTGATGGGCCAGGCTTTGTGGCTGGCATTAGGGAGCGCCCATGTCTCTCACGTCATCTCTTGGGAGTTGCTGATGGAAGATTCCAGGAAAAGCAGCAGAGCAGCAGGGTGGACAGGGAGGAATCAGCACTCTAATTAACTTTCTGTTTCATTGTGTTCTACAACAATGACCCTTATTTCTCCAAAGATGAAATCCCAGCATCTAACCCTGTGGCTTTCATGCTCCCCAAAGTCAATGAGTCTTTGGCTTCTGCTGAAATTATAAACATAAAAATGGGGTCCCTCTGGTTTATTGCGGATGGAGGGACTTGGTAAAATGAAGTAACATTTCATTTGTTGTGTCAGTGGAACTCCGCGGGGAAATAATGGGTTGATTAAAATTCTTGGCCTATTGTTTAATTATTTAGAGTGAATGCTTCTCACAGAAAGATATGTTTGTCTTTGCAGCTCATTTGGTTTATTCCTAACATATTTTAATACCATGACTTTTTTTAAAGCTTTAATGTATTCGAGTATCTCTCTGTTTGTTTATTTTGGTGTTGGTTTTTGTCTCTCATTGGCCATTGTCGTTGATAACCGATTGTATTTCTGTCATGAAAATGTGTCCATTGTGAACCTGTCAAAAATATCAGATCTACCTCTTGATGCAGACTGCAGAGAAGATTTCAAAATTATAAAGTGTTTGTTGAATATTTTGAGTTGGGAGGGAATTGACAAATCAATGGAATTTCACTTTTATGTTGATGAGGCAGAGTTGATGTGGATCGCAAAGAAGTTGTGAGCAAGGCATAGAAATCCATACACATGGGGCTCCCTCAAGCTATTCATCTCAAGTGTGGGGGTGCGGGTGATGCATTAAGCTGGGAATGGGCAAAGCATATTCATAGATCCACTGTGTATTAATTAGTGTACCATATCCTAATTACTGGAAGTAATTATATTTGCTCTTCCTGTAGCCATGGTAAGGCCAGCTCCTGAAATGCTGTAATTTCTGCACAGCTCTTTTGCTGAATTTTTTTTTCCAAGCCTGTGTGCATTTTCACTGTCGACTATAGTTTCCATCTATATGTGTGGTAGTGTTTGGGGGTGGGCGTACATAAGGCTTATATTGCTTGACTGACAGCTCTACTGAGCTCACATGCTGTCCTTATTTCTGTGTTTGCCAGGGAGAAATGCCTGCTGCCTCTCCAGTTGGCTTTGGAATCCAAGAACATGAAGCTGGCCCAACATGCTTTGGCAGGGATGCAGGTATGGCTTTAACTGAATGCAATCTGGTGACAGAAATTTACAGGCTTCTTTTGGCATTGAAAGAGAAAATGGTTAACATTTTAAATACCTGTCACTTAAAGATCCAGACAAAAATTTGATTGAGCTAAGAAACAGCCATGGGTGATAACAGGTTTTTCTTGTATATCCACGAGAATTTCTCTTTGCATAGCACTGTTTGGTTAAGCCTTTGTAATCAAGCATGGATTTATGGGGACCCAGCTAAACCCACACAGACATGAAATATTTTTTGTGTGGTCCAACTTTAAGAGAGTAAGATATTCCAAGAGAGACCCCAAGTTCATACCAACTCAAACCGTTTGTACATTCAATATCTCTAGTTCTATGTAATGAGCATAGGTGGTAACTGGAAAGATTTTGTTTTGTTATTTATCCTACAGTCAGATTATCAAATGGATTAATGTATTTTGTTTCTAGAGCAAGATTGGGAAGAAAAAAGAAATTTCATTTAATAAGAAAAGTCAGGTTTCCTGAACACATTTCTTTCTTTGAACATTTGTGTTTTTACCAAACACAATGGGTCTAATTCCAACAGTGAAAACATTATGACTGTATAAATACATTGACTTTCTAAGGTAGTTTGGTTTCTAAGAGACCAGCACCGCGAAGTTCAAGCCTGCAGGGGTTTGTGGCTGTGCGTTGGAGGCATTTGTCAATCTCTTTCCATGTCAATAAAGACAATCTCATAGTTAGCTTTTGAAGTTCAAAGGGGTCCCTAACATCTTTAAAGAGTTAATACATGTAAAACAGTGTGAAAACAGCTCTTTTCACACCCCTCCCCAGTGGAGTGGAATTAGATCATTTATACTAAACAAGCAATAGCATTTGAAATTTTTGAGCATTATCAATAATGTCATTAGAAACCTTTTGCTTTCCTCCAAGGTGATTGAGCCACCTCTAAACATGAGTTTGTTTTATCTGACACTTTCTTCCCTTTCTCTAGTAGTGTATAGGTTTTGAATTTCCCATTTTCCTTTTTTTTCCCCCCTAGAACATTCCAGGTTGCAGTGCCATATTTTCAAGGGCTTACTTATCTGTGTTAACTTCAATGACTTGATGGGTTGGGAATCTTTCTTTTACTCTCTATCCCCTTTTGTCTACCTCCTGGCAATTTCAGGCACATTTCACTTTCCCAGTCTTTTTTACTGTCTGAGTCAACATTCTCACTACTATAATCCAAAACAACTGACCACATAATTTAGAGGAAAGAAGATTTTTATTTATTTATTTATTTTGTGTGTGTGTGGTACTGGAGATTGAACCCAGAGGCATTCTACCTTCGAGCTATACCCCCAGCCCAATTTTTTTTTCTTATGTGGAAACAGGGTCTCATTAGGTTGATGAGAATCTCACTACTTGTTGAGACTGTCCTCGAACCTGTGATCCTCCTATCTCAGTCTCCCAAGTACTTGGATTACAAGCATGCACCACCACACCTGGCTTAGAGGAAGGAAGATTTATTTGTGCACAGGTTCTTGGAGATTCTGGATTCAGTCCGTGTGAGGCCCAGGTCTATGGATCTCAGGGCCTGGCAGCAGGAAGCAGGGAGAGGAAGGCAGCAAAGATCAGCTCTCATAACCTGTAGGCTGGAAGCAGAGAGAGAGAGAGAGAGAGAGAGAGCAAGCAAGGGGAGTCAAAGACACAGCAGTGGCCCTAAGGCCACATCCCTAACGGCTCACCTTCCCCAGCCACACCCCACCCACTTAGGTTACTGCCTCCCAGGAAACCCATCACAATGGATTTATACACTGACAAGATTACAACCCTCACAACTTATTTACATTAATTCTGACATTAATGTATGTGTTCTTTAGAGAACATTCTATATCTTTAACAACCACTTTACACAGAAACAACTTCATATATAAACTTTAACTCTGGGCTGCTCTGAGTATACCACCAGTATGCTGGCATGTGTGTGTGTGTGTGGGGGGGTCCCCTTTGAAAGAATTAAGCACAGTGTCAGAGAGTCTTGAGTAAGAAGGCTGAAAGTACTTGTGCCCTAGCTCTGCAGTGGCATAAAGGAAGGAGTAATCCCACTGAGACTCCAAACTCCAAAAGTTTCTCACAAGCTGCACCTGTCATCTATATCAGAAGAGAACAAAATAGCCAGGGATAAATATAAAGTCATACCAAGGTCTCAAGAAATCCACTGTACCAGTTCAGAGTGGGGAATGACAGATTAATCATAGCCCTTGTGAATGAGAATTAGGGGTTTTAGGGTGACTCAGGAGAGAATGTGTCGTGACTACAGCTAAGCTCCTTTGACTTGAGAATATGACTCAGGTTATGCATGACTCTTTAGTATCAGGCCAATCTGAAAGTACTGCGTTCACTACCGGAGCCACATTCTGATCAGGAGAGCACAGAGAACCTTTGAAGGAGGTGGGGGGGTTTAGTAGAGAGAGGAAAAGATTTGGGGACACTTGATGACTGACTTCACATATTCTAGATGTTTAATCCACGTGGTCCCAGGGAAAGACAAGGGAGTAGAATCGTGGCTGGTGGGCTGGGTACAACCTGAGAGAGTAATTTTAAGAGTTTTCCTGAAATACAGAGGGCTGTCCTGTGAGGAGGACTCATGCAAGTGAATGATGTGTGCTTATGTTTCTGCAAGATCACTTTCTAATGGAATACATAGTAAGGTTTATGGATTCATGAAAAACTTCTGGACAAATGACAGCTCACATTAGAAAGTGAAGAACATAAATACTTGAAAAATGGATTCTCCCTCTTCAAGACCTTTTCCTTGCATGTCAAAGCTACACTGAGAAAGCGTATGTGTGTGGGTGACCATTGTGTGGGGCTAGATTCCTCCTGGAACTTTCATCCGTCATCCTCATCCCCCAGATAATCGAGATAGCCGGCATACTGGAATTTTCACTTGCTGAAATTTAGAATGAATTATCCACAGCCAAGAAAAGGTCTTTGCCAAAAACCACTTATCCAAAGTTGGATGGCTTTTTCTTTTTAATGGCATGTGGCATGCATTCTGTCCTAATGGCTTCTGACTACACACCTCCCGAGTAAGAAAAATGATCATCGATACATAATGAGATACAACAGAATAAGGCGGCAGGGGAGAGGCCCTCTGTGATCACTGCCTTGTGCCTCTTTACAGAAGCTTCTGTCAGAAGAGAGGTTCGTATCCATGGAAACCGACTCTGATGAGAAGCAGCTACTCAATCAGATCCTGAACGCCGTGAAAGTGACGCCTTCGCTCAATGAGGACCTGCAGGTGGAAGTGATGAAGGTTAGTTGACGTGGCCACCGTGTGCGTCACGGGGATGGGGACACATTCTGACTCCAGCGCTTACTGCTGCCTCAGAATGGCCTCTGTGTTGAGTTCATCCTTCATCTGGGTTAGATGTTTATTATCCTTGCTGACAGTCCTTCCAAATTACCTTGGTTACTTAACAGCAAAGAGGTACAATTTCAATAAATCTGGAATATATTTAGTGTGGTGGTGCATAACAAATGTGGTTTGGAAGTGAATTTATCACCTTTTAAGAGACTGGGTGTCCCAGCTTGGAGTCAGTCTTACCATTCTAGGTATTCTGCCTCCCTGTGTATGTTACAACAAAGCAAAAGCCTGGTCATGTCTTGACTTGTACTGAGATTTTAGCATGGGCTCTTTAGGGAAGCAAGACCATCCTTTGGAGACATAGCAGATTTGAATCTTTTTTTCTTTCTCAAATTATGTGAACCTTACCTCCCTCATTCATATTACTGCTTCCATTTTAAGGATATCATTACTCTCTTCCCTCTCCCCTGCTTTCCCTTGAAATTTACCATGATTGGAAATCCCTTATGTTGACAGGCATGTCATATTCTGTGAGCCACTGGGAAGTGAGGCAGAAGAATATGGAATGTCTACCCTAGAACACCTTGTAACAGCAGGAACACAGGCTGACTTCGTCTAATGTGATCTGTCCTTTTCCTCCCCGAAGAACATGTGTAGAGGAATATTCAACCATAGTTGGTGTCGTATAATGGTTGATTTCTTCCTGGAAATGCACCTAATGGTTTTTGTCTTGCATAAAATACTTTGGTCTTTTGGGTTTAAGTTTCTCTATTCAGAAGAGAAAAGATTAACTGTAATCATGACATTTCCTTAATGCCCTGGGCCTCACCCTGCCCTGTTGGCGGCAGTGAGTAGAGTAGTGATTGAGTGTAAGGGAGGGCCCAGACTCTGAAGGCAGCCTGCCTGGCCTGAATCCTTCCTCCATTCCTAGCAGGATGTCCTTGGACAGATTCCTTCACCACTCTGCGCCTTGACTTCCTCACCCATGAAATGAGGAAAAGAAAATAGTAGCAACTACCAATAGGGTTGTGTTGAGGATGAAGTAAGGTGACATTCATAAAGACCTCTGCACGGTGTCTGGCACGAAGCAACTGCTTTGGAAGTGTTCTCTCTTCCTGCTGCCACCACTGCAGCTTACTGCTTCTGAGCCAAAGCCTC
>PVLC010048266.1:0-10810 GCA_004027655.1 Graphiurus murinus
CACGCTCCCGTCACTGTGTCCGGTGGTAGAATGCCCCGCCTGGGTGGAGCGTGGGGGTCTGGAGGTGCCCACGCCACGCCCTGTCCCCGGGTCCGCCTCGGTGCCCAGCCCTCGGAACTGGGCTCACCTCTGCTGTCCTGGGTCCCAATTCCGGGAGCCCGCAGCCCTTGGCCCTATGTCCGCAGCCTGCGCCGCGCCTCTTAATACATATTTCAATAAGCATTACTTTTCTTTTTTTAAAAAATAACACTTTTTATGATAAAAATGTCTTTTTCTTCAATGGAAGATTGGTATATGTAATTACTACTGTGATGCATAGACTATCAGATCTATATAATGAGGAGTTTAAATAGTTAAGCAGGAGCCCTTCCTGAGTTTCTGTAGTGTACAGACTGAGAGTGTGATTTTGATAGAGTTGCACAGGAAATGGCAGGATTCCCTTGTTTTTGGCTAATGTGGATGTGTTTTCTGCTTGCTTGGATCTTGTATTTGTTTGCTATGACTGCCATAAAAAAGTGCCAAAGATTGTATGGCTTAAACAACTGAAATTTATTTTCTCAGTTTGGAAGCCTATAAGTCTGATCAACCTGCCAGCAGGTCTATTTTTTCTGAAGGCTCTCTTCTTGACTTGTGGATAGGATTTTTTTTTTTCCTCTGTGTCTTCACTTGGTCTTTCCTCTATGACTGTGTTGTAACCTTTTCTTCTACACGACACTAGTCATGTTAGATTTGGGGCCCACTCTAATAATTTAAACTTAATTATCTCCTTAAAGGCTCAGTCTGCAAATATAGCCACAGTCTGGGGTGTCGAAGGTATATATAAATACACAATTTAGTCCATTAAAGACCTGAAGAAAGAAATTACTCTCTGCCAAGGAATTTAAGACATCTCTGTTATCATTGCAGTATGAAAACTATGATGACGATAAGAATACTGAGCAAGGTAGAAAGAACATAACTAGTGATCAATGGAAGCACAAAATATGAAAGTTGGAGTTAAAGAGCAACAGCAATACCCAGCATTCTTTTCAACTAGTGAAGCTGGGAGCCACCATTTTGGATGAAACCTTGGAAGTAAGGAAACTGATCTGAATAACTTTACTATTTTAAGGTGCAGGTGCTCTTACATTTATGTGTCTAAGTACCAAAATATCAAAATGGTCCCACAAGACCAAGAATTATGTGTCAGATAGTAAGTGCTCTGGTATTACAAAGTGAGATGCTGTACTCATATGATAGACATACAAATGAAGAAGCCATAACTCAATTTTTCAATTCCTATGCAGTATCCACTGTAATCTCAAAGGCTGAATTTGGGAATTAGATTACTTAGGAGAGAATCACACTCATTTAAAGGGAGGTGAGGGAGATTATGCTTTAGATTGCTGCTAGTTAAGTGTGAGGGTCTTGGTTTATGGCCCCTGAAGTGTGGAAATATAGTGGATTGGTATCGGGTTCATATCTGAACATTGTCCCAACTCAAAAAGTTTAGAGGCAAAGGGCCAGCTGAAATGGCCTATATCAGCAGAAAAGAATGCTGTGTTGTGAAAGTAGTTGCATTTCCACTCCCAACAAAATTAGTCAAGTCTGAATGAGCCCTGTAGACCAAATCTGGACCATATGCAGAATAGAGAGCCAGTCTTGGGTTCTTAGACACTATCCAAGAACATAGGACATCTTCAGCAGTTAGCAAGAATATAGACAACTATGATAGTATTCCATGAGAGAAAAATAGAGCTTTAAATACCACCCAGTTCAGAAGTACTGGGACCTTCATGACAGTGGCAATAAGTAAGTTTTCCTGACTATCATGTCAAAGCTAAGGAACGAGAGAAACATATGTAAAATTGAATTCAGAGCTAAAAGTGGACAGATCACCTTTATTTTCTGAGAGATAAACATAATTTCAAGGCCTGCCTAAGATTTCAATCAGAAACAGAAAAGAATTAGACCAACAAGATAAATCTGAATGGATATTTAAAGGAGAAGAATTATATTGGTTTCAGAATTATATATAGTGAGTCTCATTTATTTAAATTCCCCTCAAGTGTCTGGAATTGGTAGTACTCTCCAATGGTCCAAGAAACCCAAAGGGCTAACATATTTCAGAAGTGTGTTAAGTCCAACATTTACTTTCTTTCTTATGGATTCACCTTGCTGTATTTCTGAGTTGCTTTTTTCCCCCCCATATTTGTCCTGTCTTCCATGTTTTGCTGTGGTTGATCATAGGGTCTGTAGTGTGTGAAGCCTGGCTGGCTCTAGTTTCTAGGAAAAGCCACCAGGATCCTTTGAAGGCAAAGGGTTGTACCACATTTATGCTAAATTCCCATGAGACAACTCTTAGTTAAGCTACAACTTGTGTTCCCCTGTATTTTTAATAACAGATGGAACAACATCTGTGTACACTGCAATTTCTAAAGTGCAATATTAAAGCCTCCATGCAGATGTATATATTCCTGCCACTCATTCCAAAAGATCAGGCATTTTACACTTTGCTGCCTCTTAAGGGTGATGGTCAACACCTCCCATTCCTGTCCTCAGAGGCAGAGTTGCACCAGCTCTGCCTCACCATGCTTACCTCTGTTCACTGTGTAGATAGGAGAGGGAGGAGGGTGCAAGAGTAGTGACATGTCCTCTGAGTTCTCAACCATATCAACACTTAAAGAACTAGCACATCATTTTTTATCCTTTCAAATATTTTGAAAGTTAGCAAATATTATAAGGTTCTTAAAATAACAAATATTCATACTATGCAAATAGCTGGGGACAAGCTACAACCTATTTATTATATGAAGTACTGTTCTGAAACTTCCATGGAGAAATACATGCTAGAGAATTATCAACATCAGTGACGGATCATCATGTGTCCTTACTGAACAACTAAAAACGGATTTGAGTAATTTTTAAATCTCTCTGTCTCCGTCTCTCTCTCTCTCTCTCTCTCTCTCTCTCTCTCTCTCTCTCTCTCTCTCTCTCTCTCTCTCACACACACACACACACACACACACACACACACACCCCTATATTCTTTAAAATAGTTTTCCCCAGCCGGGCGTGGTGGTGCACGCTTGTAATCCCAGCATTCGAGAGGTTGAGACCGGAGGATCCTGGTTCACGGCCAGCCTCAGCTACCTAGTGAGGCACTCTGCAACTTAGTGAGACCCGGTTTCAAAATAAAGAATAAAAAATAGGGCTGGGAGTGTAGCTCGGAGGTAGAACGCCCCTGAGTTCAATCCCTAGTACCGCCAAAAAAAAAAAAATAGTTTTTCCCATTGTAAGGTTGCAATTCCTTCAGTTTAAATGAATCCTTTTGTTATCCTCATAAAGCAAGAAATTAAAAAATCCTGATCTAGGTGGAAGTTTTTTATTGGAATAAAAATTTTGTACTCCAAGAGGGCAGAACAGGTAAACAATATATATTGCAGAGCAGTGTCTCTAGAAAGTTTAATTCCATCTAGTGTCAACATAATATGAGTGCACTCCATGGTTATTATTGTAAATTTTAAGCTAGAGAGATTAATTATGACTGGCAGATGAGATTTTCCCCGGAAGCAAGTATGTTTGTGAAATATTAAGTGCTAGGGAAGGTAGGCTGCTATCTTAATCTGCATCTCTTTGATAAATATTAAATGTTTTGAAAGAGTAAGATGAATCTGCACTAAGACCTAATTGATCTGGATTGAACACAAAATATTTGCCATTGATAAAATTGATTTGAAGAGTTAGGACTAGTACCACTACATAAAGAACTCTAGTAACATCTTTAAGCAATGATTAGTTCCTTTGACGTTTGCATTTCACAAATTCAACATGAAAGCTGCAAGTAAAGAAAACAAGAACTAATTAAGCAAAGACAAGTGTAAGCAATTTAGAAAGTAACTATTGGGATTGAAGTACCTGAACTGCATCTTGAATACTATGTGTAAAAAAAGGATTTTCTTTGAGTTTTCACAACTTTAAAGAAGGAAACAAAATGTTAACATTTAGAAAGGAAAAAAATATTATCTATTGCTCTGTTCTGCATATTATGAGCTATTGTTCAGAAAGAAAAAAAAAACAAGCAAAATGATAAAACATATTTACCAAACCTCAACAGTCCTTACATCTTTGTTTGTTTGGTATTGAGGATTCAACAGAGAGGCATTCTACCTCCACGCTATACCTCCAGCCCTTTTTATTTATTTATTTTTTTATTATTCCGAAGCAGGATCTCACTAAGTTGCTGAAGGTCTTGCTGAGTTGCTGAGGCTGGCCTTGAACCTGAAATTCTCCTGTCTCAGCCTTCCAAGTACTGGGATTAAAGGTATGCGCCAGCACATCTGGCCATTTCTTACATTTTAGACACTGAGATAGAGAAAATAATAAGCAGGGAAAGCAGAAATGTATTAGAAGACCATATCTAAAAGAGGAAGTAGGCCAACAGAACAGCATTCTTGAAACACCATATGCCACTGTCACATTTTTTTCTTTATTGAAAAATTTTTGTGCCCTGAGAAGCTCTTAGCAAATTCACCACATTATTTTTGTGATGGAGGCAGCAGAACAGCCTTCGTGTGATCACATTTTGACAGACTTCAGCAGCCCACAAATAGCATTAACACAAGACCCCTGGTCTACAGCAGCAGACAACAGCATAGCAGACAACTCCAATCAATCAGAATTTGAGTTCCCTTTATTCTGACAAGGCTTCTTAATATAAGCCATCAAAAGTAGTTTAAAACTTGTTAGTCCTTCTGCCCTGTTTTTAATAGAACAGGTACATAGCCCAGTTGCTGTCTTTTCCTTTATTGAAAAACTGACAAACCATCAGCAAATGCATCTGAGGGCCAGTGATGAAACATCAAGAGATGTGGTAATAATGCCTTGGTGATGATGTGCCAGGAAAAGAAATATGCATACAACTGTCAAAAGGCAAAGGAAAAAAAAAAAGGAAGAAAGAAATTGAACTGGGTTGAGGTTAGAAAAATAATTAAGAAGGCAAGAAACTTGGTGGAAAGAAGACTAGGTTTAGGTCTTAGAAAACCTGATTTCTGGCCCTTTCTTAGCAGTTAATATCTGAGCAAAATGGACAAGTTGGTTGATAAGTCTTTCTAGACTTTATTTTATACATTTAGAAAATAAAAAAGGCAGACTGAATGATTTCCAAAGTTTCTTAGATTTTTGTGGTTTACAATTGTTAGAAAGATTTCAAATTCTTCCTTAATAATTTTTAGATGAGAATAAAGTTATTTTCTTATTTATTTATTATTTATTTGTGGTCCTGAGGATGGAACACAGGTGTGGTTTACCTCTCAACTACACCCCCAGCCTTTTTGTTTTTTTTACTTTTCATTTTGAAACAGGATGTCACTAAGTTGCTGATGGTCTCACTAAGATGCTGAAGCTGCCTTCAACCTGTGATCCTCCTACTCAGCCTCCTAAGTACTAGGATTACAGGCATGCACCATCACACCAGTTTATCTTCTTTTTAAATAATTAGAAATTGTAATTGAAATGCTCATGACCACAGCCCTTTGTTTACAGATATCTTTCCAGCTTAATTTCCTAACTCCCAGATTGATATTTATTTGTCAACATCAACTTCTAAAATAAAATATTCAATATCGTCAAAATTACTGTCAGATATTTACAAAGTATTCACTTGGCAATGGGACAAATGAGTATGGAGTTAACAACAAAGTCTTTCTGTAGACTTAGCTGCTTTAGAAAGAGCCTGTAAATATTTATTGAGCTTTTACTCTGTGCAAGAGCTGTCCCCAATTTATTAATACAGTAATAAAACAAGACATTTTTTCTAACTGATCTTACCATCTGAGCTGGGGGTAGGAGATGAAAATAGATTAGCATATTAGAAAACAGATAAAGAAATTAGTTTTATATGGAAGTATGTTTTATGAAAAAGATAAAATAAGCTATATGTAGAGAGGGTAGTTATTTATATTGATTTATATTGGTTTCTAATTTGAGTTACTGGAGTGAGACTGACTTTTGTACTATTTGATTAACAGCCTCCATTTAAAAACAAAACGTTTGACCCTGGAGAATCAGATTCCTATTCCCACATCCAACAGAGCACATTAGCCCAATGGATATGACCTTTGGGTTGCTTCTTCCCATCCTCCACTATTTACACTTATACATAAAGCAGGGATTTACAATACCAAAATTGATCTCCAGGGCAAGTTCTAGATATAAATTGTATCATTGTCCTGTGTGGTAAAATTTACTGCCGATGTACATGGATGATGAAATATTTAACATATCGTGAGGGAGGCTGAGTAATATTAAGTTAATATGGCTTTTGTTCCTTCCTTTAAAGACCTGTGTTACTGACATAAGGGAAATTTTGAGATAATTCTGTCACTTTATTTTTTATTACTTAAATTTTCTTCATTTTTTTGTTATTAAAATTTTTATTATTTAAATTTTCGTTTGGAGGCATATTACCTAGTTTTAAAAGAAAGAGAAGAGAGGAGAGACAGAGACAGAGAGTAGAGAAGAAGACAAAGATGAAGACAAAGAAACCAGAGTGCAAGAGGAGAAGAGGAGAAAACAATGAAGATTATTGAAGTGTTAGAAAATATAATATAACTCCATGAAGAGGGAAAACAACTGGGTAAGTGCCAGGCTAAATGCAGTTCCCTCAAGGCCACTGACAAGTCCTTGTTTTTCTCTGTGACAACTGTTGAAATAAATAGCACCCTAGGCTGTTTGCAATTCCCTGTGTCATTTTCTGTGCAGGAATGAGCTATATGTCTTATAAACTCCACAGGCTTTGTTAGACTCTAAAATCTCTAGCTGCATTAGAAAACGTATGGACTCAATAGTTAACCATGACCTTAGAGTGCTGCTGAAGCAGGTACGATAGGCTCTCTCCTGAGTTGTATCTTTAGTATCAAGAGATTTATCATCTTCTCTAATTACATAGTGGAAAGATAATTATCAGTGGTCAGAATTCAGAATGGAATCCCAATTCCAAAGGGCTACTATTGCACTAATGCTGATGTTTCTAATACTGCTTCTTGTTAATTAGATTATAGATAAATGCAAAATTTTTGCTTTACAAGTGTAATTTCAACCAATATTTGTAACAACCTATAGAAGTATTATTAGCACAAAGAGATTTAATAATTTGCTTAAGTAGAGAATTATAATTTAAAATTAGTTTTTTTTCTTTTGTGGTACTGGGAATTGAACCCAGATTTCATGCATGCTAGGCAGTACCATACAATAAGATCCATCCCCAGGCCTAGAAATTTTTTTCTTAAATTCTTTTGGTCTCACTTTTTGTGACAACTGATATGCCATTTAGTTTATCTTAGAGTCAAGGACTCAATTTCCTTAGATAAAATATGAATAGTAATATTTCCTTATCATAAGTGAATATATATATTTATATAAATACCTCCATTGCTATCTCAATCTTTACTATCATTTAGATCTGAAGTGTTCCTCTAAAGCCTATATGTCCAAGGCTTGGTCAGCAACCAGTAACACTATCTGGAGGTCTTTTTTTTTTTTTTTTTTTGCGGTACTGGGGATGGAACCCAGGGGCATTCTACCTCCGAGCTATACCCCCAGCCCTATTTTTTATTCTTTATTTTGAAACCGAGTCTCACTAAGTTGCAGAGTGCCTCACTAAGCAGCTGAGGCTGGCCGTGAACCTGGATCCTCCGGTCTCAGCCTCCCGAATGCTGGAATTACAAGCGTGCGCCACCACGCCCGACTTGGAGGTCTTGTAACTTTTTTTTTTTTTTTTTTTGATACTGGGGATTGAACTCAAGGGCATTCTACCTCTGAGCTACACCTCCAGTCCTATTTTTTATTCTTTATTTTGAAACTGGGTCTCACTAAGTTGAGGAGTCCCTCACTAGGTAGCTGAGGCTGGCTGCGAACCCGGATCCTCCGGTCTCAGAGCCTCCCAAATGCTGGGATTACAAGCGTGCACCACCATGCCCAGCTCTCTTGTAACCTTTAATAGGTGGGGCCACATGGGAGAAAGCTAGGTCGTTGGGGACATGCCTTTGAAGGGGTTCATGAAACCCTGATCCCTTGTTCTTTCTCCTTGCTTCTCAGTAGCCATGAGGTGAGCAGCTTCTTTTACTGCTTGCTTCTGCCATGTTGATCTGTCTCACTGTAGGACTGAAGGTAACAGGGATAAATGATTATGGACTGGAATTTCTGAAGGCAGAAGCCAAAATAAATGTTTTCTCCTTATATGTTATTCTAGGTATTTTGTCACAGTAACAGAAAAATGACTAAGGCAATCTCTATCATCACCTCTATTTCTCCCTCTTTATATAATCATCTATCAATTTAGCCATTGATTCCTAATAAATAGCAGCTTCCTTTATTTTACTTGTGCAACTGCCTACTCTGAATGTTTAAAAAAACTGGAGTGCAGCTGGGCATGGTGGTACACGCTTGTAATCCCAGCATTTGGGAGGCTGAGACCGGAGGATCCAGGTTCGTGGCCAGCCTCAGCTACCTAGTGAGGCCCTCTGCAACTTTGTGAGACCCTGTTTCAAAATAAAGAATAAAAAATAGGGCTAGGGGTATAGCTCACAAGTAGAATGCCCTTGAGTTCAATCCCCAGTACCGAACAACAGCAACAAAAAAAATAGAGTGCAAGAGGTCAAAACACATCAGTGACAGATATTTTTGCTTTATTTTTGGTCTGACAAATGTGATTAATTGACGTAAGACAATCTAATGTTTTTTTGATTCTTCACATAATGGTTAGAATATAAATATGCCATTTAAATTTGTACATGTTTATATATTTTATTCATACTCATGAAAACAAAAAAGGAATCATCTCTTACTTTTCTCAGATAAAGAATTGGGGGATAAAGCTGTTAAATGATTTGTCCCAAGTCATAGGGATAGTGACAGAACTGGAATGTTTGTCTAATTACAAAACAAACACTACTGTTGGTAAGCCAGCTATTAAATCACCTCTGTGGTAGATTCTGTGGTGTCATCCAGGGATCCTACCTCAGATTTCTATGCCCTTTGAGTGTATGTATGACTGTGACTTGCTTCTAGTTCATTGAATAGGTCCATGGTTAGGCATTTATGCAGATATAATTAAGGTTCTAGTTACCTGATTTTGAATTAATAAATTGAGAGATTATCTTGGGTGAACCTAACATAATGAAGCAAAAGCCCCTCAGATATGGATTACACTCTCTATGAGGTAACAGACTATCCTGGTGGGCTTGATGAAGTAAGCAGCCATGATAGGAAAGACTATATGGCAAGAACTGTGTATGAAGTCAGGCATTGTGGTGCATCCCTATAATACCAGCCCTCGGGAGGCTGAGACAGAAAGATCCCAGGTTCACAGTTAGCCTCAGCAACTTATTGAGGACCTCCACAAGTCAGTGAGTTCCTGCTTCAGAATAAATAAATAAATAAATAAATAAATAAATAAATAAATAAATAAATATAGGACTGGCAATGTGGGGATGTGGTCAGAGGTCCCTAGGTTTGATCCAATCCCCAGGAATACACACACACACACACACACACACACACACACACACACACACACACAGTGGATGGACTGGTTTCTAGAAAAGATGAAACACTCAGTCATAGAGTTTCAAGGAATAAATACTGGCCACAACTTAAAAGAACTTGAAAGCAATTTTTCCATAGTCTAACCAATAATTATAACAATATACCATAATAAACGTATGTGAATGTGCTCTTGCTCTCTTCTCTCTTCTCTTCTTCTTCTTCTTCTTCTTCTTCTTCTTCTTCTTCTTCTTCCTCTCTCTCTCTCTCTCTCTCTCTCTCTCTCTCTCTCTCTCTCCCATCCTCCCTCTCTCTCATCTCTCTTCTTCACCACCCAAACATTTTTTGAGCTAGGTGTAGTGGTTCACACCTGTAACCCTAGTATTTGTGTGACTGAAACAGGAGGATCATAGGTTCAAGGCCAGCCTCAGCAACTTAGGAAGACTCAATATAATCTAAAAATATAAATGAATAAAAATAAAAACATTTATTTAGCTAATATTTGTGAAGTATTTTCTGTGTGCAAGGTACTATGCTGAAAGTCATATATAGCACAAATAGAGTTGTGTTTTGGAATACCTACCCTAAAGAGAATCATAACTGGAATAACAGGACCACATTGGCATTCCAGTGCCCTTTGGCTTGTTCTGGTACATCCATTAGTAATTATTAGGCATTCTTAGTCAATCAAAACATGACAGACAGCTGCTGTCATTTCCTGAATTCAAAAGTGAATTGATCTTAAAAAACTATTTTAAAATAAAAGAATATTGACTTGAAAAAGTCATATTTTAGATTATATGAAAACATGACATCAAAATTGAATAGATGTTTTTATGAAAACAAAGGGTTTTTTTTGCATTTGGAGGTTAGATTCCGAACTAAAGACTACAGTATCTCTTAAATTCTCTTTAACTTAAAAATATGTCATTGTTTATGGTTATGACAAAATAAGTTCTATTGCCTCTGAATTAGAATAGCTAATTAGAAAACTAGTTTCCTTGAATTTATTTATTTATTTATTTATTTTTTTAAATTTTTTTATTGTAGTAATTCGTGCAATATAGCATACATCTTTGTTGCGTACGAATTGTTAACAACATATTTGCACACAGTTGTCATTTGACCCTTTCCCCAATTCCCACCCCAATCCCCTCCCCTTCCCTCCCCCTCAGGTTCACTTTGGTGAGTGACCTTGATATGATTGTGTAATTACATCACGTGCTTGAGGGCGTCCCTCTGCCCCCTGCGTCCACTACAGTTAAATCAACTTCATTGCTTATCGAGG